>CM053026.1:719411422-719603922 GCA_028564925.1 Lithobates sylvaticus | reverse complement strand
TCTTACAGGAGACCAGCAGCCTGGCCGTCTGATTCAGTGTCCCCTTTCCCCTGGACACACCCATTGGCTGCTGTGGGGGAATTTGTCAGAATGGAGAGCGGGGAAGGGGGTGACACCAGAGGCGGCCGCAGACTGACCGTTGGGTGACAGGGGAGCAAAGCAGAAGCAGGAGGCGGCAGTGGCTGTAGCCTCCAATCCTGGCAGTAGCTCACTTGGCAGTCACAGGCTGTGATCCTCGCTACACACAGCTGGTAAAAATTAGCCGGTGGGCTGCGGGGAGCTCTCCTTTAACCCCCCCCCCTTCTCTCACCCCACCTCTAAGGTGGAGCTCTAGTAGGAAGAGGTGGGGCCTAAAGAGGAAGTGGGTGGGATGGGTGATTTTAGTCTTGCCTAGGGAAGAAGAAAAAAATATATAAAAAGAAATAAAAGAAAAAACACAGCACTGCATACAAACAAAAAAGCATTACACACTATACCAGGGATATGCAACTAGCGGACCTCCAGCTGTTGCAAAACTACAAGTCCCATCATGCCTCTGGCACTGGGTGTCATGCTTGTGGCTGTCTGTCTTACTATGCCTCATGGGACTTGTAGTTCTGCAACAGCTGGAGGACCGCTAATTGCATATCCCTGCACTATACCATTTAACCTAGTATTACCCGAGTCTTTGGCTGGTTCGCCCGGGAGGCATGGTGCCAACAGTGCTGCACAAGTATGTAGATCATGTAGGGGGGCAGCTTGCAGCAGCTTCTCGTGCAGCTCCCTCAGGTTTGGGATCACACCCTCCATCTCCAACAAACTCTTCACCCACAGAACGTGATCATGATGAAAATCATTATTGGATTCAATGCCCGGGGCTTCTAAAAAATAAAAAAAAGTAGTAAGACAAAATTTTTCAAACTCAAAAAGAAAGTTACAGTATAATGGTACTGATCTGATTTACACTTTAAAGGCTCTAGGTTTGTTGTGTAGCTGTTTAAAAGTCCAACCCTGGCCATTTTTTTTTTTCCTCTACAGACTAGTAGACATGTGCAATTCGTTTCGTTCCGAATTCATTTTTAACGAATTTCGACAAATTCGTTAATTCGGAAATATACGAAATTACGAATGTGCAAATGTACGAATTTTCAAATATTCGGAAAAATTTAACAAATTTTTCCGAACATTCGTAAATTTGAAAATTTGGAAATTCGTACATTCGTAAATACGTACATTTGCACATTCGTAAATTCGTATATTCGCACATTCGTACATTCATAAATTTCGGAAATCTGAATTTATAACTAATAATAACTTAATATTAACTATTAAATTATAGGTATTGTAATTTCCTTTTTAAATTTGGCTGTTAGTGAACGTAACAAATACAAATTTATCTGAAGTTACAAATTATCCGAAATAACAAATGCCGTATCCAAACAAATGGAACGTAATGCATTAATAATAAATAACAATAATAATAAAAATGTTTTATTATTATTTGTTATTAATTCGTTCCGTTCCATTTTGTTTAGATGCGACGTTCGTTATTTCGGATAATTCGTAACTTCAGATAAATTCATGTTCACTAACAGTCAAATTTGACAAATACCTATAATTTAATAGTCACTATTTCAGATTTTCTATTTTATGGGTATTCAGATTTTCTATTTTATGGGTATTCAGATTTTCTATTTTATGGGTATTCAGATTTTCGTCTTTTCGAATGAACGAATTTACGCATTTACACATGTACGAATGTACGAATGAACGAATTTACGAATGAACGAATTTACGAATGAACGAATTTACTAACTGCGATCATAACAAATGACCCGAAAAACGAAAAGAAAAAAAAAACGAATGCAATGAAAACGAAAATGAACGAATTCTTTGGCAGTGCACAAGTCTACAGACTAAAGAGGTTAGATCTTCTGTAAGGTTATCATCACTCCCTCTCCATTACCATCCCAGTGACAACAGCTCCCTTATTTGTTGTCCCATTGTCATAGGGACAGGAAGTGAGGTGAAATCTCCTGAACGGGGTCATGGATAAAAAAAAAAAAAAAAAAAAAAAAAAGTCTAAAACGGTAGTATTTACCTTACCCAAGTATATGATCGCGTTTCACCAAAAAATTTAATAAAATGAATAAATTAAAAAAAATAAAAATAAAAAAAACACACCAAAAACACTTTTCTTCCCTATGTTCCGAGCACTGCAGGTTAGTAGAAGTCCGACACTTCCGGGAGTGTCAGATCGCTGTCTGATACTGCTGGCTCTGCTTGAAGCATGGAAAGTATTTATTGGGCTCTACTGTTAAAAAGGCATTTCATTAAGAAGCAAGGTTCAGTAAGGTTCAGTGGCAGGCTCTTTAACCACCTGCTGACTGCCGCACTTATAAAAAACATTTTGTCAGCAAGCATGGCTGCAGCCATGATCTTGGAACCATTTTTTTTCACATCAAGCAATCAGTTGACTTGTACAAGTGATCCGTGAGGTCATATAGCCACCCAATCGCTTTTACGGTACAGAGAAGGGCTAGCCCCTCCCCCCCTGCCCAGTAAACAGCCAGGATTCCTTTACACAGGAGGATGGAGGAACATCCATACCCTGATATCTCGGTCTCGGATGACTAAAGCCGAGAGTGATTGTGATTTTGTCACTTCCATTTTCAGAGCGGTCATTCCCTGGCTGTGAAAGCAAGGGAAGAAGCTGGTCAAGCGCGATCTGTGCTTGATCAGCTGCTTTGGGAGGCAGGGGAGACATTGGACCCCTGATATTTACGTAGACAGAACCGGTCACTGGCCAAAGCCATTACAAAAAGGGGCTTGTTGGCAAATGTGTGATAGCAATAAAATGTAAAAAATTTATTTGAGGCACGGAAGATGTCACCTATGACAAAACGTGTAGGGTGGAGCCGAGTGCTGACCTGTTTGCTTTCATGCTCCCATATGAATGCTGCTGGAATGGTGATGTGCGGACCATCTCTATAAGGATCCCAGCCATCTTGGGATTGTGCCAAGGGAAGTGAGGTGACCCCAACACAGTTTGAATAGGCCCTTTGTAACCTTTTGGTCATAGCCAGCTGGTGAGCTTGTATTTTTACCATTGTGGTGGTTTCTTATGCACGGATTTCTGAACATTTTCATGGTGGAGAACCAGCTTTGATGCTGAGGCTTCCACATGAACTTCAAACAAGAGGACTTTGACACGTGGCCTTTTTTTTATCGTTACGTTATATGCAATTTACATGTCATATGCGTATAGTCACATGCGGGTAACTATATAGTGTTTTAGTGCAGCTCAGAGTATTGAATATTGTTTACTGAATGTCTGAATGATTCAGAGGAGAACTGGGTGAAAGTGTTGTGATCAGATCAGACCAAAATCGAGCCCTTTGGCGAGGAAGAGGAAGCATTATCCTTTGGGGGTGTTTTTCTGCTAAGGAGACAGGGCAACTTATGGACGGGGCCATGTACTGTCACATCTTGGGTGAGAACCTCCTTCCCTCAGCCAGAGCATTGAAAATGGGTTGTGGATGGGTATTCCAGCATTAAAATGACCCCACTTACCTGTCCTGGGTGCCCGCGATGTTCTAACCTGGATAAGTTCCGAGCGCAATGCTCTGCGTGAGTAGCCCACCCCATTTTGAAGTCCATTAGAGACTCTTGCGCTAATCAGGTGCTTAAAAAATAAAAATAAATAAACACCGTTGTAATTCATGTGCCCGGCATCCTAAAAAGGGTCAGATGCATGAATAGGGGAAGGCCGCACCTGTGTGGCCTTAACGGATGGGCAGCCCCTTTTGGCAACCCTAGATGTCCACCGGGACCTGCCGATCGTTCCCAACAGAGGCAGAGTGGCGATCTGCCTAAAAAGAAGGCAGAGCGCCAGTCTGTTAGTAGGGAAGACAGAGATCCTGTGTTTCTGCCAAGAAGGAACATGATCTCTGCGTTCCCACAGTTAAAGCTCCTCCCTCACAGTTAGTAAGCACCCCCTAGGCACACATTTAACTCTTTGATCACCGATGTTAACCCCTTCCATGCCAGTGTCAGTCATATGTTTTAGCACTAATGATGACTGCATTGGTGTCACTGGTCCCCAAAAAATTGTCAGTGTCCGATTTGTCTGCCGCAATGTCATAGTCCGGCTACATTCGCCACCATTACTAGTAAAAAAAAAAAAAAAAAAAAAAAAGATGGATAGATATTTTTTTTTCTTTTGCTTGTTTATACCACCAAAAGAAAAGGTCGGTTTGAAGAAATAATAAACTCTTAGTGTCTGTTATAAAATTTTGTAAATAAGTAATTTTTCTCTGATGGACACTGATAGGCTGCACTAATAGGTGGCACTGATGACCAGTGTCCCAATTATCGGTGTGCATGTCCCGTCAGGATTGCCGGTTACCAGCTCTCCTCACACTGACAGCGTGTGAGGAAAGTACTGCTGATAACTGACAATTCTGTTTACACTGATCAGCTGTAATTGGACACAGCTGATCACGTGGTAAAGGGCTGCTGTGATTGGCCCTTTATCGCAATATGTAATCAGCTGGCCTCAGGGGCCTTAACAGAGTAACAGAGCAGCGCGGTAGGGGTCTATTGGCTATGGCGCTGTTAGAATGGTTAAATTAGTGGTGAAAGATATAAAAAAAAAAAACACAAACACGTTATACTTACCTGCTCTGTGAATTGGTTTTGCACAGAGCAGTCTGGATCTTCTTCTCGGGTCCCTCTTCGGAGCTCCTGCCCCCACAGCAAGCAGCTTGCTATGGGGGCACCAGAGCCAAGCCACTGCTCCCTGTGTCCATTCAGACACAGAGCCGCAGTTAGGCCCTGCCCCTTTCTACTCATTGGCTCACTGAATTTATTGACAGCAATGGGAGCCAATGAGTCCCAGGCAGCCAAGTCTCTCGTGCAACATCGCTGGATCGAGATGGGCTCAGGCAAGTATTAGGTGGGATGGGGGGGGGGGGGGGGGGGGGTGTGCTGATTGTTTATCAGCGCAGCCCCCCTCGTATGCCCACCCAGGACCACCAGGATGCAGCCAGGACCACCAGAGATTGCCACCACACTGGAGCACCAGGTATGCCACCCTAGACCACCAGGGAAATGCCAATTAGTGCCCAGGCAGCTGCCAATCAGTGCCCATCCCCAATGCCATCAGTGATGCCCATCAATGCCACGTATCAGTGCTCAGTGTCACCTTATCAGTGAAGGATAAAACGTACTCCTTTACAAAATTTTATAACGAACAAAAGAAAAACATTTTTATTTATTTTTTTCTAAATTTTCGGTCTTATTTGTTTAGCAAAAAATAAAAAAAAAACGCAGAGGTTATCAAATGCCAGCAAAAAGCTCCATTTGTGGGAACAAAAGGATAAAAATTCTGTTTGGGTACAGTGTTGTATGACCGCGCAATTGTCATTTAAACAGCGACAGCGCTGAAAGCTGAAAATTGGCCTGGGCAGGAAGGGGGTGTTTAAAGGGGGTGGTTAAAGTGGTTGTAAACAGACATAAAATATGAACATTCTGACACCAAGAGAAAAATGGTGATGGGGGTGGGACGGACCTCCAGCTGATTGACGGCCTCAGCTGTTCCTGTGTAAAGAGGCATATTGGGTATCCATTTACTCGGTGCAACATTGTCATTTATAGATTTTACAAAGAAAAAAAAAAATTGGATAACATATTGCATTTGTGTGCCCTAAAATTAAACTCCAAATGTGCATTTTACTGAAATTTAGCGTTTCCTAAACCGCTGCGATAATATCGTGTGACGTAAAAAGTTAGAACTACCGCCATTTTATTTTCCACAGTGTCTGCTTTCGGGTAATGCATCATGTTAACTAATCTTCAGGCCTAAAATTTATTTTTTAAACCTGCGTGCAAAAAAACGGCTCTGGCAGCAAAAGGGTTAGAGATGTTTAAATTCCTTGTAATAGGAATACGATTCTTTTAGATTGCCCTCCGATTCCTCCTGTTTTGTAACTGTACTGTTGCCCCATCATTGTAGCTGCTGCACAACCTGTTGGCACTATATAAATCCTGTATAATAATCCTGTAAAATAAAGGGACAGTGTGAAAAAAAAAAAAAAAAAAAGAAGAAGATTTTAACCACTTCAGCCCCGGACCAATTGTCAGCTTAAGGACCAGAGGTCTTTTTTCAATTTCGCACTGCACTACTTTAACTGGTAATTGTGCGGTCATGCAATTTTGTAACGAAACGAAATTTGCGTCCTTTTCTTCCCACAAATAGAGCTTTCTTTTGATGGTATTTGATTGCCTCTGTGATTTTTATTTTTTGCGATATAAACGGAAAAAGAGCGAAAATTTTGAAAAAAAAAGAGATTTTCTACTTTTTGTTATAAAAAAAATCTAATAAACTCAATTTTAGTCAAACATTTGGGCCAAAATGTATTCAGCCACATGTCTTTAGTAAAAAAAATGCCAATAAGCGTATATTTATTGGTTTGCGCAAAAGTTATAGCGTCTACAAACTAGAGTACATTTTCTGGAATTTACACCGCTTTTAATTTATGACTGCCTATTTCATTTCTTGAGGTGCTAAAATGGCAGAGAAGTACAAAACCCCCCCAAATGACCCCATTTTGGAAAGTAGACACCCCAAGCTATTTGCTGAGAGGCATGTTGAGCCCATTGAATATTTTTTTTTTTAGTCCCAAGTGATTGAATAAAGACAAAAATAAAAAATAATTTTTTTTTTCTTCAAAAAGTTGTCACTAAATTATATATTGCTCACACATGCCATAGTTATATGTGGAATTGCACCCCAAAATACATTTTGCTGCTTCTCCTGAGTATGGGGATACCACATGTGTGGGACTTTTTGGGAGCCTAGCCGCGTACGGGGCCCCGAAACCCAAGCACCGCCTTCAGGATTTCTAAGGGTGCAAATTTTTGATTTCACTCCTCACTACCTATCACAGTTTCGAAGGCCATAAAATGCCAAAATAGCACAAAACCCCCCCAAATGACCCCATTTTGGAAAGTAGACACCCCAAGCTATTTGTTGAGAGGCATGGTGAGTATTTTACAGCTCTCATTTGTTTTTGAAAATGAAGAAAGTAAAGAAAAAAATTTTTTTTTTTTCTTTTTTCAATTTTCAAAACTTTGTGACAAAAAGCGACATCTGCAAAATACTCACAATACCTCTCAGCAAATAGCTTGGGGTGTCTACTTTCCAAAATGGGGTCATTTTGGGGGGTTTTATGCCATCTGGGCATTCCATGGCCTCCGAAACTGTGATTGGCAGTGAGAAGTGAAATAAAAAAATTACTCCCTTAGAAAGCCTGAAGGCGGTGCTTGGTTTTTGGGGTTCCGTACGCAGCTAGGCTCCCAAAAAGTCCCACACATGTGGTATCCCCGTACTCAGGAGAAGCAACAGAATGTATTTTGGGGTGTATTTCCACATATGCCCATGACATGTTTGAGCAATATATCATTTAGTGACAACTTTTTGTAAAAAAAAATATATATATTTTTTTTTTTCATTATTCAATCTCTTGGGACAAAAAAAAAAAATATTTAATGGGCTCAACATTGCTCTCATCAAATAGCTTGGGGTGTCTACTTTCCAAAATGGGGTCATTTGGGGGGGGTTTGAACTGTCCTGGCATTTTATGCACAACATTTAGAAGCCTATGTCACACGTCACCCACTCTTCTAACCACTTGAAGACAAAGCCCTTTCTGACACTTTTTGTTTACATGAAAACATATTTTTTTTTTGCAAGAAAATTACGTTGAACCCCCAAACACTATATATATTGTTAAAGCAAAGGCCCTACAGATTAAAATGGTGGGTGTTGCATTTTTTTTTTCCACACAGTATTTGCGCAGCGATTTTTCAAACGCATTTTTTGTGGAAAAAATACACTTTTTTTTATTTTAATGCACTAAAACACACTATATTGCTCAAATTTTTGATGAAATAAAAAATATGATCTTAGGCCGAGTACATGGATACCAAACACGACATGCTTTAAAATTGCGCACAAACACGCAGTGGCGACAAACTACATACATTTTTAAAAGCCTTTAAAAGCCTTTACATGATACCACATTAGATTCACGGAGGAGGTCTACTGCTAAAATTACTGCCCTCGATCTGACCTTCGCGGTGATACCTCACATGCATGCTGCAATTGCTGTTTACATATGACGCCAGACCGACGCTTGTGTACGCCTTTGCGCAAGAGAAGGGGGGGCAGGGGTGCTTTTTTTTTTTTTTTTTAGTTTTTTTTTTTATTTATTTAGCTTTTTTATTCTATTTTTAAACTGTTCCTTCCATTTTTTTTCTTTGTTATGATTTTTATTGTTATCTCAGGGAATGTAAATATCCCCTATGATAGCAATAGGCAGTGACAGGTACTCTTTTTTTGAAAAAATTGGGGTCTATTAGACCCTAGATCTTTCCTCTGCCCTCAAAGCATCTGACCACACCAAGATTGGTGTGATAAAATGCTTTCCCAATTTCCCAATGGCGCGGTTTATATCCGGGAGGGGGGACATTCCCTCCCACTGCTTGTAAAAGCAGTCTAGAGGCTAATTACCCGCTAGAATTGCTTTTACATGAAAGCCGATCACTGGCTGAAAAGAATGATACCAAGATGATACCTAAACCTGCAGGCATCATTCTGGTATAACCATTCAAAGTCCAGCAACATACTGGACATATATTGTAATCTTTTTTTTTTTCATGCAGCCTCTTGGCTGAACGAAAAAAAGAGATTGATTGGTGGGTATGCCCACCATTAGAATACCTCCCTTCATCCACCCACTTCTAATGATGGGCATACATGCACCATTTATATATGCCGATGCATGGGGGCATCCTCCCGCAAAAGTTATGCCGTGTACACACGGTCGGAATTTCGACCGTATGTACGTGGCATTAGGAGCCAATCGCTCCTCCGCCCCCCCTGCTGCCCCCATGCTTCGGCACATATGCTCTTTTTTTTAACTGTGGTGGTGAAATCACCTCCTACAGCGTTGGAGTCGCGGCTTTATGTATCGTGGGAGCAAACGCTGTTGCTGTCAAGATAAATAAATCCGCGCTGCAACTGAATGGCGCACCTGAAAACAAAAAAAATGCTTAACACTAAAACACAGTAAACAAAATTACATACCTGAAAAGCAAGCATGATAAAACATGATAAAACATAATAAAACATTGCAGAATAGAATGGAGTAAAAAAAGAGCAACAATAGAGAGAGAGAGAGAACAATAAAACGACAACTATTTTTGTTTTTTTTATTTTTTTGAGATTCACAGGTAAAAAAGCTCCTGACTGTTAGCGACTGAATCAAAACGCTACCACAAAAAAAATGTTAGCGATCGCAGGGATCAGGCCTGACTCTGCGAACACTGCAGTTATGTGTGCTTAGTGTTTTGTAAGTGACAGTGATCGATCGATACTGCACTTGGGTGGGCTGGGCTGGGCGGAGGGGGAAAACGCAGGTGCTAGCAGGTATCTGGGCTGATCCCGCTAACAATGCGTTTTTTTGGAACCCTAAACTGCTGGGACGCTAGTATAGATCTGATCAGATCAGATATCGATCTGTTCAGATACTGTGCCACTAAGGGAGGTGTATGCTTTGCGCGTGGGTGTTTGCGGTACTGGCACTAACCTGGGGCGACGCAGACCTTATTTGACCCTAAAACCTAATTGATATCACCCGCCGGGCGATCAGGGGGTTAAACCGTTATTGGGTAATAAATGGCGGGTGCCCTGACAGTATAAAAAACAAGCTAACTAACCAGCGTCACCCGTAACAGTAATACAAAAAAAAACTGGTTACCTAGCGACACTAATGCAGGGATCAGAAAAACGATCGCTTAGTGACACTGGCAAAAGGGGGTGAAAGGGTTAACTAGGGGCAATCAGGGGGTTAAACCTTTATTAGGTAATATATGGGGGTACCTGACGCTATATAAAAACCTGACGGGGAACCTAAATAACGAAATAACTAACTGGCTAACCAGCGTCACCAGTGACATTTTATACGGTGATCACTGGTGAAAGGGTTAACTCTAGGGGCAATCAGGGGGTTAAAACCTTTATTTAGGTTGTAATATGGGGGTACCTGACCTATAAACCTATTTATGAACCTATATAAACATGGCGGTTAACCTAAAAAAAAACTGGTTACCTAGCGACACTAATGCAGCGATCAGAAAAACGATCGCTTAGTGACACTGGCAAAAGGGGGTGAAAGGGTTAACTAGGGGCAATCAGGGGGTTAAACCTTTATTAGGTAATATATGGGGGTACCTGACGCTATATAAAAACCTGACGGGGAACCTAAATAACGAAATAACTAACTGGCTAACCAGCGTCACCAGTGACAGTTATACGGTGATTACTGGTGAAAGGGTTAACTCTAGGGGCAATCAGGGGGTTAAAACCTTTATTTAGGTTGTAATATGGGGGTACCTGACCTATAAAACTATTTATGAACCTATATAAAACATGGCGGTTAAAATAAAAAAAAAATGGTTACCTAGCGACACAATGCAGCGATCAGAAAAACGATCGCTTAGTGACACTGGCAAAAGGGGGTGAAGGGGTTAACTAGGGGCAATCAGGGGGTTAAACCTTTATTAGGGGGGGGTAGGGGGCTACCTAGGACCTAAAACTAACTGCCCTGACAGTTATTACAGTCACACTGACACTAAATGCAGTGATCAGTAAATAAATGATCACTGCAATTAGTGACACTGTGACTGGGGGGGGAGGGGGTGATCTGGGGGGTGATCAGGGGGTGACAGGGGGGTGTTTTGTGTGCCTAACTGTACTGGTGTCAGTGTAGTGTTGTGCACTAACCTTAACATGTTCGCCGCTCGGCGTCTCCGGTCACATAGACCGGCGCACCGAGCGTGACATCACTTCCGCCTTCCTGTCTATACAATAGACAGGAAGGGGAAGTTTCTCATTGGCCAGGAGCGATCGCGAGGGGGTGGCCAGAAACCACTGGCCGTCCCCTCGTCCCGGATCGCTCCTGAAGCGATGCCGACCGTCCCCGCCGGCGGAGGGGGGTCCGATCGGACCCCCCAACCGCCTAAAGAATGGCACGTACAGGTACGTGGTTCTGCCTGTACGTGCCATTCTGCCGACGTATATCTACATGGGGCGGTCGGCAAGTGGTTAATGGTGTTTTATGTAAAATGGCGGTCAAACCACACAAACATAGCAAGAGCAATGATTCTAGTGCAAGACCTCTTCTGTAACTCTGAATGGGTAACCTGTAAATATTTTTAAAGCGTCGCCTATGGAGATTTTACTGTAGTTTGTCCCCATTCCACGAGCGTGCACAATTTTAAAGCGTGACAGGTTAAAGTGATTGTAAAGTCTTGCTTAACCACCTGATTACTGGGCACTTAAACCCCCCTCGTGACCAGACCAATTTTCAGCTTTCGGCGCTGACGCACTTTGAATGACAATTGCGCGGTCATACAACACTGTACTCAAATGACATTTTTATCATTTTTTTTTTCCCACAAATAGAGCTTTCTTTTGGTGATATTTAATTACAGCTGGGGTTTTATTTTTTGCTAAACAAACAAAAAAAGATATGAAAATAAAATAAAAAATCATGTTTAATAGTTTGTTATAAAATTTTGCAAACAGGTAATTTTTCTGCTTCATTGATATGCGCTGATGAGGCGGCACAGGTGGGCACTGATAGGCTGCACTGGTGGGGACAGATAAGTCGGTACTGATGGGGACAGATAAGTCGGTACTGATGGGCATGGATGGGCGGCACCGATGGCACTGACCGATGGCACTGGTAGGCAGCACTTGAATTAGGCAAAGGTGGGCACCATGTATTGGGCACATTGCAGTGAGAGGGACTGATGTCCCTCTCACTGCCGCCGGTGACCGACTTTTTTTTTTTTTCTCCTCGCGCTATCAGCGCGAGGAGGAAAAAAAGCCGATTACCGGCTCTGTTATTGTCACATGATCAGCTGTCATTGGCTGACAGTTGATCACGTGGTAAGGGGTCGGGATCGACCCCTTACTTGGATCTGTGATCCGGCAAGTCTCACAGACTCGCTGATCACAGAGCGCGCCGCGCGCGCCCTTCAGGGGGCGTGCACAGGCAGCTCGTGGCCGGGACGATGTCAATAGACGTAGTCCCGGCATCTTAGATCCGCGCTGTAGCCGTCATTCGGCTATAGCGCGGATCTCAGGTAGTTAAAAAAAAAATATATAAAACCCCACATACGTTATACTTACCTCCTCTATGCAGTTAGTTTTGCACAGAGTAGCCCAGATCCTCCTCTTCTTGGGTCCCTCTTCGCTGCTCCTATCCCCTCCCTCTTTTGAGGAGGCAACTTGCTACAGGGGGCACCCAAGCCGAGTCAGGGCTCTGTGTATCCATTTCAGACACGGAGCCCCGACCTGGCCCCGCCCCCTCTCTAACCTGATTGGCTGACTGACTTTGACAGCTGCAAGAGCCAATGGTGCCGCTGCTCTGTCTCAGCCAATCAGGAGGAGTGTTCTGGTTGGCTGAGGGGGGGGAATCGTGGACATCGCTGGAGAGAGATGGGGCTCAGGTAGGTAATTAGGGGGGGGGGGGGGCTGCTGCACACAAGTTTTTTTATCTTAATACATAGAATGCATGAAGATAAAAAAAAAACTTCTGCCTTTACAACTCCTTTAGGCCCCTTTCACAGTTATATGACTTGTCCCACGATTTGGGACTGCAAAGTTGCGTGACAAGTCGTTCCCCATGATTTCCAATGACAGCCATTCATATTAGTACGACTTCAAGTCCTTCCGACTTCAAAGTAGTTCCTGCACTACTTTGGTCCGATTTTGATGCCACTTACACAGGCATTCCTAGATATCGCAGCAAAAATTGCGCGACTTTGAAATCGCACAAGTGTGAAAGGGGCCTTAGGACAGTGTGAAAGTAAAAGAAAGGAAAAAAATTCAAAATATTGAAGCGCTGCCATCACTCTGTGCTCGCGCGCAGAAGCAAACGCATACTTAAGTTGCGCACACATATGTAAAATGGCGTTCACACCACGCAAACGTTCCAGCGAGAGCAATAATTCTAGTGCAAGACCTCTTCTGTACCTCTGAATGGGTAACCTGTAAATATTTTTAAAGCGTTGCCTATGGAGATTTTAATGTAGTTTGTCCCCATTCCACGAGCGTGCGCAATTTTAAAGTGCGACAGGTTAAAGTGATTTTTTTTTTAAAAACAAAGACTTTACAAAAAAAAAAAAAAAATACATGTTATACTTACCTCCTCTATGTAATGGTTTTTCACAGAGCAGTCCGGATCCTCCTCTACTCAGGTCCCTCTTCGTTGCTCCTGGCCCCTCCCTCCTATAGAGTGCCCCCTACAGTAAGCAGCTTGCTATGGGGGCACCCGAGCTGAGTCACAGCTCCCTGTGTCCATTCAGACACAGAGCCCCGACCTGGCCCAGCCTCCTGATTGGCCAACTAATTTTGACTGACAGCCAATGGCGCTGCTGCTGCATCTCAGCCAATCAGGAGGGAGAGTCCCGGACAGCTAAGACACTCGTGGACATCGCTGGAGAGACATGGGGGCTCAAGTAAATATTAGGGGGGGCTGCTACACAGGTTTTTATTATCTTAAATTGGATGTAAAACCCGATTCATGAAATTTGAGCTGGTCACATATCTGCAGTGTTTTCTCATCTCGCTTCAAAGCACTGAGTCCAGTGGCTTTCTTCTGCTCAGTCCTTCTGTTATCAGCTTGAGAACCTCTGACATGTTCTCGGAGACGGAAGCCTGACGTGTGTGTCGGGGGAGGTTGCTATAAATAGATTAGCAGTCAGCTTTCTGCCTAATGCCCGATACACACGATCAGAAAATCATACGACCAATACGCCATTCGAATCGATCGTACGATAATCTGATCGTTAGTACAGAGCTTTCGAGAGCCTATCAGGACAGTTCATCCGATGTTATTTGATCGGGCAAAATTTTTTTCGGACGATTGCAGATCATACGATTTATATTTAACCACTTCAGCACCGGGCCATTTTACACCCTTCCTTACCAGAGCACTTTTTGCGATTCGGCACTGCGTCGCTTTAACTGACAATTGCGCGGTCGTGCGACGCTGCACCCAAACAAAATTGACGTCTTTTTTTTCCCACAAATAGAGGTTTCTTTTGGTGGTATTTGATCGCCCCTGCGTTTTTTTGCGCTATAAACAAAAGAAGAGCGACAATTTTGAAAAAAAAAAAAAACACAATATTTTTTACTTTTTGCTATAATAAATATCCCATTTTTTTTTTTTAAAAACTATTTTTTTACTCAGTTTAGGCCGATACGTATTCTTCTACATATTTTTGGTAAAAAAATAAAAATAAAAAATAAAAATCGCAATAAGCGTATATTGATCGGTTTGCGCAAAAGTTATAGCATCTACAAAATAGGGGATAGATTTATTGCATTTTTTTTTTTTTTTTTTTTTACTAGTAATGGCGGCGATCTGCCATTTTTTCTCGTGACTGCGACATTGCGGCGGACACTTTTGACACATTTTTGGAACCATTTACACAGCGATCGTTGCTATAAAATTGCATTGATTACTGTGTAAATGTGACTGGCAGGGAAGGGGTTAACACTAGGGGGCGCTGCAGGGGTTAATGTGTTCCCTATAGGAGTGATTCTAACTGTGGGGGGAGGGGACTCACAAGGGGAGGAGACCGATTAGTGATCCTCCGTACATGGTCTCCTCTCCGCTGACAGGACGTAGAGCTGTGTGTGTTTACACACACAGCTCCACGGTCCCGCACGGTCCCGTTGTTTTAACGGGCAATCGCGGGTGCCCGCCGGTCACTCGCACCGGGTCCCGAGCAACGCCGCGTGCGCGCCCCCCAGGCGGCCAGGAATGAGAGGACGTCATATGACGCCCACCCAGGATGGGAGATCCACCTTGTGGGCGTCATATGTACATGGGCGGGTAGGTTAATCAGTACAGCCGACGTTTGAAAATGCAATAAAACACGACAGCACGTCCGAAACTTTACGAGTCAATTTGCGACTTTAGTAAACTCTTCAGATGCGATCTGAGATTAGTAGGGCTGTTACTGATTAAAATTTTCGTGTTCGATTAATAATCTTTTTTTTTTTTGAATCGACTAATTTTGATTATAGCTATAATAATTATATTATATTATATTATATATTTGGGAGTTACAAGTAATTGTCTAGGAAAAAAATAAATACTGGATTTAAATTTGTGAACAAAAAGGTGCCAGTAAAGGCCTGCTCTAATCTTCAGACCTAACATTATTTTTTTTTTAAACGTGCGCAAAAACAAAAAACTCTGTCAGGGAAATGATTAAAGAATCGCCTCTAGGAAATAAAGGGTGCGGAATCGCAGTTTTCCCTGTGTGTGCAATTTCAAGCCTTGCCATGTTTGGTATCCATTTACTCGTTGCAGCCTCATCTCTTATATTTTTACCAGAAAAACTGGGCGATATATTAGGTGTGTGCGCCCTAAAATCGTGTTCTTTACTGAGAATTTGAGCCAATTCTGCGTGACATGAAAAAGAAGAAAGGGGAGGAAGAAGAAAGAAAGGGGAGGAAGAAGAAAGAAAGGGGAGGAAGAAGAAAGAAAGGGGAGGAAGAAGAAAGAAAGGGGAGGAAGAAGAAAGAAAGGGGAGGAAGAAGAAAGAAAAAAAGGAGAAAAATTGGAACGACCGCCATTTTATTCTCCGGGTCTCTGCGTCCAGAAAGTAGAGGTTTTAGAAGTTTGAACCAATCTTCAGGCATAAAGAGGTGCCTTCTAAGAAGTGCAGAAAAAAAAAAAAAAATATATATATATATATATATATATATATATATATATATATATATATATATATATATATATATATATATATATTATATATAATAATACAAAATAAAAAAATCTAAACCGCCCCCCGCAGTGAAAGGGTTAAAGGGCCCGGTGTACAGACTGAACAGAATCTCCTTGAAATGAGGCCCCACATCAGACTTCACTTGCTGCATGCTTGCTTTGTAGGGCAATTCTAGTCTTTTTTTTTCCTGTCACGACCTTGTGTCTTGGCCTCAGTCTGAGCCCTGCTGTACCCTCAGGATAACAGACACAGCAATTACAAAGCATGCACACACATCCCCCACCTCAGACGGCGCTCCAGCATCCTATCAGCTCCTCGGGCAATCTCCTTCTCATCTTCCAACCGCTTGACAAGAGTGGGGGGAGGAGGGACTAAAAAAAGACAGAGCACACAGCACTTCCGGCAACACAGCGCCTGCGCGACGCTCTAAGCGGCACATCGCCTAGCAACCAGAGGGGAGTGGGCAAACCTGGCGTGGGGGGAGGAGCTCCGGGGAAGACGTCTCCGCCAATCAGCGCGCGGGTCTCGCTTTGCGGCGCCGCTTTCTGATTGGTCGCGGCTGGGAGAGAAGGGGTGTGGGGGGGTGGTGGGAGTTTTGTCTGCCTGTTTCCCGTGATCGCGGAGGGTTATGGGGCAGGCCCCGGGAAGTACGG
The DNA here is from genome assembly GCA_028564925.1 of Lithobates sylvaticus. Taxonomy (NCBI): domain Eukaryota; kingdom Metazoa; phylum Chordata; class Amphibia; order Anura; family Ranidae; genus Lithobates; species Lithobates sylvaticus. Next base: position 719,587,411 of record CM053026.1, on the reverse strand, counting down.
AGCGGTGTGAGGCGCTGGGCGGTGGTGTGTCTCGGGGGTGAGTGTGTCTCTGTCATAGTAACCTCCCCCCTTCCTCCACGGCAACGGCCAATGTGTGCGCTATACTCACAGCATAATCTCCCACAACCAGCACGTTCTAGCGGTGTCACGTGATCTCTGTCACTTAGAAGGAGAGGGGCGGGACCGGGGAGGATGGCTGGGGGGCGTGGCCATCGTGGTGTCATGTCCGGGGAACAGAGTCCGTACGGCAGTGTTCCGTACAAAGACCTCCTGTCAGGCAGGTATGTGCATAGTGGAGGGGAGGTATGTCCGGGGCAGTGCCTGCTCACACAGTGCGGGGTGGGCGAGGTATGCCCGGGCTGGTGCCTGCTTATATTCTGTCATTTCCCATCAGGTGTTGTTTATGTGTGTGTGTAGTCTGTGTCTTCCTGCTCAGATAATACAACAAGTTCCAGCATGTCCATTGTAGTGTAGTCTGCTTAGAGCTGTCCACAGACATGAGATGACTGTCCCCTGATTGGCCACTATGGACACATATATGGACCAATCTCAGGAACAATGATTGGACAGATCTAGAGAGCCCTGGTCTGTCCCTTCCCTGGAGGAAAGTCATCACTGAGCGCTTCTCACGCCTCCTCTCCTCTCCATGTACAAATCCAGCCTTCTTGTTTATTGGCTTGCAGGTTCACATGTCGTCACACACCCCGACGTCGTCGTTGTGTAACACTTTTAGCTGTATCTGGCCCCTTAATCACTTTCCGGCCAGGCTTGTTTTGGTACTTTTTGTTTACAAGTTTAAATCTCAATTTTTTGCTAGAAAATTACTAACCCCCCAAACATTATACACTTTTTTTGTAGAGACTGTAGGGAATAAAATGGCAATTGTTGCAATATTTTATATCGCACTATATTTGCGCAGCGGTCTTTCAAATGCAATTTGGGAAAAAAAATACACTTAAAGCGGAGTTCCACCCAAAAGTGGAACTTCCGCTCATTTGTCTCCTCTCCCCCTCCGGCGCCACAATTGGCACCTTTCAAGGGGGAGGGGGGACAGGATACTTGTCTTTGACAGGCATCCTGTTCCCACTTCTGGGAGTCAGGGGCCCATGATGTCACCACGGGGCTCCCTCCTCCTCTTCCTGTTGCCGGGCCAGTAGAAGAGAGGAGCGGAGCCTCATGACTGCGCAGTAGTGTTCCTGGCGTAAAGCCGTAAGGCTACACTGCCGGGTTCCCTTACCCGCAATGGCGGCGGCAGCACCCGACGGCTGATGGAAACATCAACTGTGGTGCTGACCTTGCGGGACTCCAGGACAGGTAAGTGTCCTATTATTAAAAGCCAGCAGCTGCAGTATGTGTAGATGCTGGATTTTAAATTTTTTTTATTTTTTTTTATTTTTTTTGGGCGGACCTCCGCTTTAAGACCCCTTTCACACCAAGGGTATTTTGCAGGCGCTATAGCGTTAGAAATAGCGCCTGCAATCCGCCCTAAAACAGCTGCACCATTCTCTCCAGTGTGAAAGTCGAAGGGCTTTCACACTGAAGCGGTGCGCTGGCAGGACGTCAGGAAAAGTCCTGCCAGCAGCTTCTTTGGAGCGGTGAAGGAGCGGTGTGTTTACCGCTCCTCCACCACTGCTCCCCATTGAAATCAATGGAGCAGCGTTGTAATACCGCTGGCAAAACGCCGCTATTGCGGCGTATTGCGGGGGTTTTTAACCCTTTCTCGGCCGCTAGCGGGGGTAAAAGTGCCCCGCTAGTGGCCGAATTGCACTGCAAATCCGACGGTAAAACGCTGCTAAAAATAGCAGCGTTTTACCGCCGACGCTATGGGCGGTGTGGTGTGAAAGGGGTCTAAAAGAATTAAAAACAAAACACAATACATACACCCCATTTTTTTTTTTTTTTTTTTTTTTTTTTTTTTTTTTTGTATAATGTGAAAGATGATGTTACCACGAGTACATAGATACCTAACATGTCACGCTTTAAAATTGCGCACGTTCGTGGAATGGTGACAAACTACGGTACTTAAAAAATCTCCTTAGGTGACGCTTTAAATGCCTTTACAGGTTACTTGTTTGGCATTACAGAGGAGGTCTAGTGCTAGAATTATTGCTCTCACTCTAACGATCGGGGCCATACCTCACATGTGGTTCAAATACCGTTTACATATGCGTGCACAACTTACGTATGCGTTCGCCTCTGCGCGTGAGCACGGAGGGATGGGGGTGCTTTAAATTTTGTTTCTATTATTATTTATCTTACTTTTTATTTTTACACTGTCCCTTTTTTATATATATATATATATATATATATTATATATATATATATATATATATATATATATATATATATATATATATATATATATATATATATATATATATATATATATATATATATTTTTATATATATCATATTTTTTTTTTTACTTTTATTTCTATTACAAGGATAGTAAACATCCCTCTTAATAGAAATAAGGATGACAGGTCCTCTTTATGGAGAGACCGGGGGTCAAAAAGATCCCAAATCGCTTCTTTACCTTTTTAGGTTGGGTTCTCATTATGCAAATCACAATCTCTATCTGTGCGATGCAAATTTCGCCATGCAGATGTATGGCTGAATTTGCATTGCATTCGGATCAAAGTCGCACAGGATCCTTTTTTTGTGATAAGCAGAGTCGTATACGTGAGTGTTCACACCCATGCGATCCGATTCCTGTCCAAATTGGCAGTTCGCACTGCGATATGCAAATTGATCTGGGGGTGTCATAAACTTTGTATTGACACTCCCCGCGGTTTGCATAAGGTAGTGTGAACTGCCTGCGAGTTGGCTACGATGCGGGGAACCTGCAATGGATTTGCAAGGTTCCTGCATCGCACAAATGTGAACGGAACCTAAGGCACCGTTCACATCTTGACATGCAGAATCGCTGTGATTCTGTCTACGATTCGAAATGGTGGCAAATCACGGGACGTCCATACGATTCCCCGTCACTCCCAATGGCACCCCGATCGCTGTTTCAAAATTCTAAAATCCGAAAATTCAAAAGAACAAAAATTAGAAAACCAAAACATTTGAAAATCTGAAATGATAACTAACTAATAATACCCATTACTAACTATTGAATTATTGATATTGGAATTTCCTTTCAAATTTGGCTGTTAGTGAACGTAACAAATACAAATTTTATTCGAAGTTATCCAAAATAAAAAATGCTGCATCTAAACGAATGGAACGTAGCAAATTAATACTAATAAATAAACAATAATAACTAGAAAATGCATTTCCTGGAGAAAATGCGTGGGAATGCTGAATAGCATCAAAACTGCCCCATCATATTGCCCCCATCATATTGCCCCCATCAAAACTGCCCATCATATTCCTCTATTATAAATCAGTACATGGTGTGTCTGTGCTCTTCCCCCACCGCCCATCACTGTGTATAAGAAGCTTTGGTAACCATGGAAACAAAACAGACAACAAAAGCCTGGATGCCCTAAATTTAATAACATTTTCTGAAATGATCACTAAACTTAAACAGCTTTTTCACAAGAACTGTAAAATAGCTGAATAGTTTGTGAACATTTTAAACTTTGTTTGGCGTCTGTAGGTGAAAGTATGAAGGCGCTGAAACTTTTGGTAACGGAAGAAGATTTTAAAGATTTTAAGCATGCTCTCATTGACTTCAATGTTAAAAAAAAGGGTTATAAAGCTTAATATTTTAAAAAGTATAAATAGTAGAAAAAATGTTGAAGAAGTCAACACATCGGCTGAAAGAGCTGAACGTTTTAAAAGTTGAATGGCTTTAATAGCTGAAAGTATGCAGAAGTTACACAGAGCCAAAAAACATATGGAATAAAATTAAAAAGATTAATAAATAAAAACGAATAACAATAGTGGGACTGCTGAAGCAGTCCCACTAATAAAACATTTTTATTATTAATTCGTTAAGTTCCATTCGTTGAGATGCAGCATTTGTTATTTTGGATAAATTCGTATTCATTGCGTTCACTAACAGCCAAATTTGAAAGGAAATTCCAATACCTATAACTTGATAGTTGGTTATTATTACCGTATATACTTTAGTATAAGCCGACCCGAATATAAGCCGAGGCACCTAATTTTACCACAAAAAATGGGAAAACTTATTGACTAGAGTATAAGCCTAGGGTGAGAAATGCGCAGCTACTGTAAGTGGAAAAGAGGGTCAACAATGCCCATTTGCAGCCTCACTGTGCCCATTTGCAGCCTCACTGTGCCCATTTGCAGCCTCACTGTTCCCATTTGCAGCCTCACTGTTCCCATTTGCAGCCTCACTGTGCCCATTTGCAGCCATAGGTCCCCCGAACTTCAAACTCAGTAGTTAAGGGTTCCTAGATGCCCCCTAGCTGCAGCCAAAGGGTCCCGAAATGATATTGCTGCAGATGGACAGAGTTGACCGAATTTGGGTCCCCGTACCTCAGGGCCACTTGGTGCTAGGAACCCCAAATTTGGCGTGCAAGCCCAGTGTAACTAGCACTACACCATATATAATGGGGTTCCTAGCACCATGTGCCCCCAAAATACAGGGCCCCCAAAATCGGTTCGGAAAATGTCAAGCACTTTTCTGAAGTAGAGAATTACATTTTACGAACCATATTTACGAACCAAACTTGCATAGACAGGTTTTTGGTAAAGGGGAACTTACCTGTTAAAGTGTGGTGAGACATGTTGGTCCTGAACACATAAATATAATGTACTGCACAATTCATTGCAAATCGGGGAGTGGACTTTCAGGGGGGGGTTTGCTTGGGGTCAGGTTGAGGTTGGAAGGCCTCCTCTGTAGGAGATCAGGAGTTTAATGTTGTTTTTTCTCTTGATCTGATCACAGGGATGTATGACATCTAAGAATGAATCCGAGGTTGGAGGAGCTGGTGGAGTCCCTGACTACATCAGGAGAACCAGAACTCAAACCAGAACCCCTGAAAGAGCTGAAGAAAATCTGCAAGTACGCTACTTATAGCATAGGAAATCGCCTGTTGCTGGGGAAACGCATGAGACGCGCCATAAGGGTGAATTCACACATACTGCGGAGACTGGCGTTTTACAGTGCAGTCTGTTCAAACTGCAGTGCAGCCCAGGACTGCGCTTTTGTGCAGATATGCTGCATGTACAACAGTGTAACACAATGTGCTGCGGTGCTTCGCCATGAATGAAATGTACATTTTGTACACTTCAAATAAAGTTTGTACAAAAAAAAGGGAGCTGTGTGATGCACTGAATCGTGAACCACACTGCCCCCTACTGCAGCTGGCAATGGAGAGCTGCCATAGCTGTGAATTGCTCTGGCAGGTCTCCATTGTAGTGTGACTTCACCCTAAGGCTGCATTCACACCTGAGCGTTTTCAGCTCGTAAAACGCCTGACAAACGCCCAACAAGCAAAATCCCATTCATTTCAATGACACCTGTTCACATCTGAGCGTTTTGTCACCTGAAGCAAAATGCCTGAAAAACGCTCTAAGCTCAAAAAAGAACATGAGCTTCTTTGGGGCAGATTACAGGCGTTTTTCTGCCTTTTACATTGGCGGCCTGAACAAAATCGCGGTAAAAAACGCGGCCAAATTTGCGGCAAAATCGCAGTAAAAACTTGCGACTTTGAAATGCTCAGGTGTGAATGCAGCCTTAGTGAAAGGGAAAGTGTAATTTGTGTTTGGTCACTTTTATTTAAGAGTACAGTGGAACCTTGGTTTACGAGTAACGCGGTTACTTTAAAAGACGAGCAACTTTTTTAAAATTTTAATTTTTTTTATTAATTCTGACTCAGTTTGCGAGTGTTCGGAAATACTCCGTTCCCGAGTGTTTCCGAGGCTTTCCGAGTTCTGCCGAGCTGTCCCCGAGTATTTACGAGGCTCTCCGGCGCCCCCCCCACCTCTGGCCACATGCGGTGTTGCATGTAATAGACGTCAATGCGAAATAAATTATCTTTGTTTCCATTGACTTCTATGGGGAAACTCGCTTTGATATGCGAGTGCTTTGGATTACAAGCATTCTCCTGGAACGGATTATGCTCATAATCCAAGGTGTATAAAGTTGTTGTGGTGTGTGTGTGTTTGTTTTTTTTTATCTTATGGCATTTTAACCCTTTCACTGCCAGGTCTGTATGTCGTTCACCTCGCATCCCCATCATGTATCCCAGGCTCTGTTTGCCCATCTGCGGGCCAGGAACTGGCATGGCGGGTGTCGCAAGGTAGGGGGGAGGGAGCTGAACGGACATGGATCCGCTCTCCTTCCCTTCTTGTTGCTGACCCGGAAGCAACATGTAAAACGTCAGTTCTGGGTCCCCCTGTCGGTTTCCCCGGCCCCAGTGGCCGGGAAAGAATGTAATGCAGTACGATTGATTCATTGGAGCACAGGGGAGACATCCAGAGTCATTTAGATCCTGGAAGTCTCCTTAAAGAGAATTCACTAAAACAATCATTACATTGGGAAATTTTGCCCCCCCCCCCCCCACATCGAAAAAAAAAAAGTTAAGTTAAAAAAAAGTTAAATTGTAAAACATTAAAGTTACACCAAAGCACATAAATTTCTCTAGCTCTTGCGAAACTACAAGTCCCATGAGGCATTGCAAGGCTGACAGTTAAAAGCATGACTTCCACGGGCAGAGGCATGATGGGACTGTAGTTTTCGCAACAGCTGGAGGGGTCTCGATACCCTCACACTATCTCTCCTCATTAAAATCAACACTTAAATTCTTCTTATGGAGGAACAAATGAGCTAGGTGTTCATACCACCATCTTATTAACTGCTTCCCGACCGCCCACTGTATATTAACGTCCTCAGAAGGGCACGGCTAGGCAAAAGGACATACGGGTACGTCCCCTTTACTTGCCTAGCCGTGGGGTCGCGAGCACGCGGTCGGGAGCTCCGTGACCATGGCCGCGGGACCAGTGGACCCGATCGCCGCTGGTGTCCCGCGATCGGGTCACAGAGCTGAAGAACGTGGAGAGGTCTGTGTAAACAAACCTCTCCCCGCGCTTCCTACACTGACTGTCAGTGATCTGCTGTTCCCTGTCATCGGGAACAGCCGATCAGTGACGTCAGACGTCAGCCACGCCCCCTACTGTAAAAAAACACACAACACGTCACACTAACTCCTCCCCGCCCCGTAGTGGTTAACTCCTTCACTGCCACTGTCATTTACATAGGAATCAGTGCTATTTAAATAGCACTGATTTCTGTATAAATGACAATGGTCCCAAAAATGTGTCAAAAATGTCCGATGTGTCCGCCATAATGTCGCAGTCACAATAAAAATCGCTGATCGCCGCCATTACTAGTAAAAAAAAAAAAAATATTAATAAAAATGCTATAAAACTATCCCCTATTTTGTAAACGCTCTAACTTTTGCGCAAACCAATCAATAATCGCTAATTGCGATTTTTTATTTTTATTTTTTTTTTTTTTGATTTTTTTTTTTTTTTTACCAAAAATATGTAGAAAAATACGTATCGGCCTAAACTGAGAAAAAAAAATGTTTTTTTATATATTTTTTTGGGGATATTTATTATAGCAAAAAGTAAAAAATATTGCATTTTTTTCAAAATTGTCGCTCTATTTTTGTTTATAGCGCAAAAAATAAAAACCGCAGGGGCGATCAAATACCACCAAAAGAAAGCTCTATTTGTGGGAATAAAAAGGACGAGCCACGTCGCACGACCGCGCAATTGTCAGTTAAAGCGACGCAGTGCCGAATCGCAAAAACGGGCCTGGTCCTTTGGCTGCCAATTGGTCCGGGGCTGAAGTGGTTAAACATAGACGAGCAGGTGGCCTATTTCCATGCATCCCAACTCGCACCCATACGCCATTGGTTTAAAATCTCCAGACATAACTCTGGATGGACATTGAATCCGCACTTACCCACTCAAACCAATTATACTACATTTTGTTGGCAGACTCTTGGAAACCCTTAAACACCAACTCTTTTTTTTTTTTTCCCCTACCCACCCGTGCATCTATCCTAGCGTGGAGAAAGTTGACATCGCAAACTCCCCAAGGTCTCCCTCTACACCAAATCCCCTTCCCAGTCAAAATCCTGGAACTCCTCATTCCCTGCTTATCTCTTAAAAGATGGGAAGAAGCAGGAATTTATTGGATAGACAACCTCTATCACTCTGATCAACTAAAGACCATAGACTCCTTATCAACAGAATTCAAGCTCACCCGATCTGCCTCCTATACTTACTTGAGACTGTCAAGTTTTCTATCCAAACATCCCCCTCCTTGCTTGAAGATACCTGACGACAATATTTGGCATTTCCTGTCCTCCCGACATCTACCCACAATGGTATTTCCCTCTTTTACAACTTTCTACAACACAAAATTACTTTCTCCAAAACAAGCCCCATAGTAAAGTGGGAAGAAGACCTCTGCATGTCCTTCCCTGAGAGCCAATGGACATCAGCCATTCGCTGTACTCTTTCTATGTCGCATTGTGTTGCCCACTGGGAACAATCCCAAAAATTGCTTACCCGTTGGTATCACTCCATGTCAATTCTCAAAATTCTCTAAGGCCCCTTTCACACTTGTGTGACTTCAAAATCGTGCGATTTTTGCCGCGATTTCAAGGAATGCCTGTGTAAGTGGCATCAGAATGGGACCAAAGTAGTGCAGGGACTACTTTGAAGTCGGAAGGACTTGAAGTCGTACTAATATGAATGGCTGTCATTGGAAATCATGGGGAACGACTTGTCATGCTACTTTGCAGTCCCAAATCGTGGGACAAGTCGTATAAAGCCCCATACACACGGTCGGACTTTTTCATGGATTCTGTCCGATCGGACAATGTTGTTGAAAAATCAGACCGTGTGTATGCACCATCGGACAGTGTTCGTCGGTTTGTCCGACGGACAAAGTCTTATCTCCTGCTGGAAAGATTTGCCGTCAACCCGGTCCGATCACACCAAACCCGATCGTGTGTACGGTTGTCCGACCGGACAAAGTGCTACGCATGCTCAGATCACATTACAAGACCAAAGCTATTGGCTACTAGCCTCTACGTTGTCCCGTCGTAGGCAACAAACGTCACCACGTTCAGAATGATCGGATTTTCCGACAACTTTGTCCGACCGTGTGTACGCAAAACCAACATCGGACAAAGTACGACGGACATGATCCGACGGACCTGGTCCGTGGATTGTCCGACCGTGTGTATGGGGCTTTAGTGTGAAAGGGGCCTTAATCCCAATCCCCACTCTGCTGGAGGGAGTGTGGCCAGGTGGGCGACCTCATGCACATTTTTTTTGGTCATGCAAGAATCTCAGTAGCTTTCAGAGGTCACAAGTGTGTTGACCTAACCCCGCCCTTGCTATACTACACCTCGGTATAGATAGCTTCCACTCTAGCTTAAAGCGGAGTTCTGCCGAAAAAATAAAATAAAAAAAATTAAAGTCAGCAGCTACAAATACTGCAGCTGCTGACTTTTAAAATAAGGACACTTGCGTGTCCAGGACGCCTGCGATATCCTCACCCGAAGCCGACCCATCCCTCGGCTCCGGGTGCAGGCGCTGGCATTTTCAGGAAGTTAAGCCTTGCGGCTTCACAGCATGGTTCCCTGCTGCGCATGCGTGTTCTGAATGGTTCCTGCTATCTTCTGAGACCTGTGTGTCTTCCATGGCGGAGAAGGGGCCGACCATGGCATAGTTCGCAGCGGATTCTGTGGCGCTCTTTCGCCGGAAGTGGGAGCAAATACCTGTATTAGACAGGTATCTGCTCCCCCTGAATGGTGCCAAATGTGACACCGGAGAGGGGGGGGGAGGAACCGGATCAGTGGAAGTTCCATTTCTGGGTGGAACTCCGCTTTAAGAATTGTGGTTGTACACATCCTGGTGACAGCAAAAACAGTAATAGCCAGGCATTGGACAAAAAAACCTAGCACCCAACCCCTCTGAAGTAGTAAATCTGATTTAATATGCAATTTTTACCGGACAAAAATGTACTCCCCCCATCAAATCCCCTCGTGCTTCATTTGCTAAGCTCTGGAAACCATGGATGGATAGTAAATATTATGTTGCTGTTTCTTGATGACTTCTCATGTAACCTTTTTGTACTACCTGTTGGTTCTAATTCCACTGTTTGAGAATGCTATATTGTGCTATTGCTTGTAAAAGCGTGTTTTCCTCTTTAGAAATATGTTACCACTATACATACCTCACAACATTTTGAGATGGGAATAAGGGACACCTACTAGAAAACATATGTAGGCATAGGACACGCCTCCTGCCACACCCCTTTTAAAGGAGAATTAAAAAAAAAGGTTAATTAAATCCACAAGGGCTTTTTTTTTTTTCCCTACAAATTTAGGATTTTATTAATGCCCATCTCGGGCGGGGAAAAAAACAAAAAACAAAACAGAGATAAACAAAAAGTAGGTACAACATGTATATGAACATTCAATAACAGGGGGGGGGGGGGGGGATATCCTCATAAACAACAGTCACGTATAAGAGGGTAACAGTCAAAGGGTATAAACATGTTCCTGAGTTACTATGTATCCGAAGCCCCACAAGGGCTTTTTTACCACTACTATTCCTTTTTATATTGGCTTTTAAAATGTACAAATGCAGATATTTAGAATTTGGATGAAAGGTTTAGCACTGGGATGCACTTTTTGAAAGATACAAAGTGCATTTTTATATACAACTATATGGATCAGACCAAAATGAGGGGGAAAGAGGGACAGAGGGACATTGCTCCAAATCTGGGACAGTCCCTCGAAATCGGGGACAGTTCGGCGCTATGTGTTATATGTACAACCCTAAAACTCCTAAACCCTAAAAATATTGACCCCCAAAAAAACTGATTGTTCTGAACACCCAAAAATGAAAAGCTTTCAGAAGAATTTGACTGATAATACACTATTGAGTATATGCATACCTCCCAACTTTCTGAGATGGGAACGAGGGACACCTAACAGCAAAAGTATGTAGGCATAGGACACACCCCCTGCCACGCCCCCTTAAAGGAGAATTGTACAAAAAGAAAACTATTAGTTCAACCCACAAGTCCTTTTTTTTTTTTTTACAACTTCTATTCCTTTATATTGCATCTTTAAAGTGGAAGTAAACCCCCCTATCGTTTTCAGCCAAGGAAGCTGCCATCTTTGCCTCTGTTTAATCTTCAACTGCCATGATGCTGCACATGTGATCCGTTATGACACCAGCCATTGGATGGTTTGAGTGTTTGGTTGAGAGCACAGCCAATGTGCAGTTAGCATTCCCGGCATGCCTTTTTTTTTTTTTTTTAAACTGTTAAATCGATGGGTTTACTTCCGCTTTAAATAGTACAAATGCAGCAATATAGAAAATAGATGAAAGGTTTAGCGCTGGGAAACACTTTTTTTTTATTTTTATTTTTTTTGATAAATAGTGCATTTTATAGACAGGTATATGCACCAGACCAAAATGAGGGACAAATGAAGAGAAATCAGGGACAGTCCCTTGAAATCAGGGACAGTTGGGAGCTATGAACTGTATGTAGTGTGTATACATGATATCCATATATCTTATCTCACTTTTCCAGGTCTTCTGATGAACATATCCGCCATGTGTATCACCTCCTTATGATGCAGCTGAACCAGGAGCATGCAGAGATCCGCCTGTCTGCTTTTCAGATCGTCAGCGAGCTGTTCACCAGGTCCCATCAGTTCCGCACCCTGCTGATCGACAACTTCCAGGAGTTTCTGGAGCTCACTGTAGAGACGGACTATGAACAGCCACTACCACCGCCCAAGGAAGTGGCTCAGAAAATGAAGACTTTGGCTATTAAGGCTGTGCAGGAATGGCATGAGAAATTCGGGGAGGCGTACAAGAAACTTTCTTTAGGGTTCCATTTCCTGAAACAAAGAAAAATGGTAAAGTTCTAAGTTTGTTGTGTTGCAGCCAGTGCTGTGGAGGAGGCACTCTGCTGAGATCACACTTCATATGACTAGTAGAGCAGGAAGTCTGGATTGTTTTATCACTTTGGCATGGTCTCCGACGTGCTTAATTTCCCTCTGCAATATAGAGATGAGCCCAGATTCTTTTCACCAGAACGTGTGATGCGTTGTACTTTTTTACTTGCTTTAAAAACTGGATCGGATGATCTAGAGCAGTCATTCTCAACCAGTGTTCCGTGGAACCCTAGGGTTCCTCCAGAGGTTGCTAGTGGTTCCTTCAGCATTGGGCAATTTCTGCCTCTCAGATAAGTTCCCACTGACACCATTGATCTTTTTAACTATCTGTACGTTAAGTACACACGGTCGGGAAATCCGACCACAAAATCCGTCTGATTTTTTCCGACGAACTTTGTCCGACACTGGTGTTGCATACACACGGTCGGACAAAGTTATCGGAAAATCCGATCATTCTGAACGTGATGACGTTCGTCCGTTACGACGGGACTATGTTCACGTTCGTAGCCAATAGCTTTGGTGTCGTAATTTGATCTGAGCATGCGTAGCACTTTGTCCGTCGGAATTCTCGACACACAATCGGAAAAAGTCCGATAGGATTTTGTTGTCGGAAAATTTTGAGATCCTGCTCTCAAATTTTTTTCCGTCGGAAATTCAGACGGAAAAAGTCAGATGGAGCCCACACACCGGCGGATTTTCCGACAACATAATCCGATCAGACATTTTCCGTCGGAATTTCCGACCGTGTGTAAGGGGCATAAGTAGGTAATCCTTCCCAATGACCACACGTGTAAGGACCATTCTTCCCACTGACCATCACCCTAATGTATCACGAGTTGTAGATTTCTAATTTTTAGCAGGGGTTCCCTGAGACCGGAGAACTATTTCAAGGGTTCTTCTGTGTTGAAAAGGTTGTGAAAGGCTGATCTAGAGACTATTTTGGTAGAATTTCTTTTTAGAGAAGCCTGTCTCCTGCCAGCATGCAGCAGTGCTAAAAATATATACTATCACTGTACTAATGACACTGGCTGGGAAGGGGTTAAACTTCTAGGGCGATCAAAGGGTTGAATGTGTGCCTAAGCAGTGTTTTTGTGTGTGTGTGTACAGTGTGCTGCTTTTACGAAGGGATGTGCTGGATTTTATTACCTGCTTTGAAGGGAAACAAAATCCAGCACATCCCCCCCGACAGGATGGAGCTCGGCATTGTTTGCATACACAGAGCTCCATCCAGTGTGCCTCCTCTGCAGTCAGCGGACATCCATGGGCCGTTACCTGCTAAACGGCTTGTGCGCCTGCAGGGGTGCAAGCGCGCCCCCTACCCAGAAGTGCAGAATCATGTATATATACACATGATTCTGCACAGAATGGCCGCCCTGTAGCAGTAAATCTGCTATAGGGCGGTCGTGAACTGGTTATGGTTATTGTTTTTGGATTTTTTTTTATTTTTTTTTTTTTTAATCGACATATTGTATAAATTTTAGGTTCATTTGAATGGATGACGTTTTTCAGCCTCTTTTATGTTGCTGTGTATATTAGGTGGATTTCCAGGATGTCCGCTCACGAACATTGGCACAGAGAAAAAGAGAAGAGGAAAAACAAAAGCGCTTAGAAAATATTTATCGAGAAAAAGCCAAAAAAGCCAAGACTGAAATGGAAGGTAAGGAATTTTAAACCGTGTGTGTGCATTTTATAGTCCAACTCCAGCCAAAGTTGTTCTTTTACAGGAATATTATTGTTCTTAATGAGGGACCATAAAGTACATACAATGCAATGATTGGGTAGTGTATAAAATATATAAAAAGTGATCAGGCTGTGATGTCCTATCCCAGAAAACTCATCTGTTCACTGATATCTATCCTGCCTCTATCTAAGAACTCAACTTTCCCAAACTCACTCCCATGCAGTTTCTGCCTTTTTGAATCACTTGCCCTCTTCTCCTTTTGTAAGCACTCATGAGCAAGGACACTCCTAACCCTCTTGTCTTTTGTTGTCTGTGTCCCCATTGGGCAGATTCCCTCACCACTTTGCTCTGACACTAGGATAAGAAGTAAAGGCAAAAGCACATGAAATCAGACGGCCATTCAAATATGGCAGAACCTTCTTTTTTTTTTTTTTTTCTTGTGCCTCTAAAAAATGTTTTTGTTGTCTGTGTCCCCAGATTTTTCATTACTTCCTGTTCCTGTGATACTCTGTCATTGGGGCAGGAAGTGAAAGGATCAGAGAATAGGTGCAGGTACTCCCTCCTTCTGAGTCACCCAATGTGCCTTCTACCCACCCCCGAACACTGTCCCTTGGTTCCACCCCCTACCCCCCCTCCCAGTACCGCCCCCTTTGGAGAATACAGATCACTTTGTTGGGCTAAGTAGTTTGTATAATTTGCTAATGATAACTAGAAAGGCAGTAAATTAGATTCCCTGCAGCCAGCAACAATAGACCCTCCGCAGCAACAATAGACCCTCCGCAGCAAAATACCCCCAGCAACAATAGACCCTCTGCAACAATAGACCCTCTGCAACAAAATAGACCCTCTGCAACAAAATAGACCCTCTGCAACAAAATAGACCCTCTGCAACAAAATAGACCCTCTGCAACAAAATAGACCCTCTGCAACAAAATAGACCCTCTGCAACAAAATAGACCCTCTGCAACAAAATAGACCCTCTGCAACAAAATAGACCCTCTGCAACAAAATATCCCCAGCAACAATAGATCCACCCTAGCAACAACAGACCTCTGCCGGCAATAACAGATTTCCCAGCGTGAATAGACGCCCCTCCCTCAATAGTGGATCTCTACCAGCAGCAATTGACCCCCCAAAAACAATAGTTCCCCCCACTAGCAACAATAGACCCATCTGGCAAACAATAGATGCCCCAGTGACAATAGAATTCCTGCAGCTAGCCTCATTGGCCCCTTAGCACACTCAGCACCCCTTGCCATTACATACAATACATTCAGTGCGGGAGGTGCCGGAACTGCGTTCCCCCATGTTCCTGGAAGGAATACTGCCCAATTCAGAGCCAGACATTAAAGTGTAAGTAAACCCCCCTATCATTTTCAGCCAAGGAAGTTGCCATCTTTGCCTCTGTTAAATCTACAACTGCCATGATGCTACATATGTGATCAGTTATGACACCAGCCATTGGATGGTTTGACAGTTTGGTTGAGAGAACATCTAATGGGAGTTTTACATTTCCGGCATGTGCCGGAAATTAAACTGTTTTATGGATGGGTCTACTTCCACTTTAAGGCCTCGTCATGGGGATGTTCTGTAAGTATGGAAGGTACTAATACAGATTGGTTTTATTAAGTGCGTTCTATAGGTTTCTACCTTCTCTGCCTAGTCATTCACTGACTTTAAGGCAGGATGGGTGTTCAGACTTTTACACACTTCATTGTCCTAGTTTAGTGACTCGCTACTAGAGCTTTGACGTCCTTGCTCTCTTTTTGAAGTCCAGTCAGCTGCAGGCCAGGTCACGCCCCGCAGCCCATGTAAACAAAGAGGCGGGATGTCTGTGACATCAGTGCTATTATATAGACACATGTCCATATTTAGCCAATTATTTTGACTAAATATGGGCATGTGTGCATACACCGTTCAGCCATAAAATGATGACCACCCACTATAACCTGTTGAGGCATGAACTCCACTAGACCTCTGAAGGTATGCTGTGGTATCTAGCACCAAGCCGTCATTAGCAGATAAAGTTGTAAAGTGGGGCCTCCGTGGACCGGACTTGGTTTTTCCAGGACATTCCACAGATGCTTGATTGGATTGAGATCTGGAGAATTTGGAAGCCAAGTCAGCACCTCAAACTTGTTGTGTTCCTCAAAGCATTCTTGAATTAATCAGACCAGGCCACATTCTTCCATTGCTCAGTGGTCTAGTTCTGATGCTCCTATGCACATTGCAGGAACTTTTGGCTGTGGACACGGGTCAGAATATGCACCTTGATCAGTCTGCAGGCCAATACGCAATTCTGACATTTTTCTTTTAGAACCAGCATTAACTTTTTCAGCAATTTGAGCTACAGTAGCTACTCTGTTGGCACAGACTACATGGGTCAGCCTCCGCTCCTCATGTGCATCAATGAGCCCTGGTCGCCCATGACCCTATAACCGGTCTTCCTTCCTTGGGCAACTTTTGTTCGGTCCTGACCACTGCAGACCGGTAACATCCCACAAGAGCTGCAGTTTTGAGTTGCTTTGACACAGTCATCTAGCCATTACAATTTGGCCTTTGTCAAAGTTGCGCAAATCTTTACGCTTGTCCATTTTTATTTTTATTTTCTGTTTTTAACACATCAACTTCAGAGGCATGTCCACCCACTTACAGATGCCATTGTCACAAGATTGGTTTCCAATGTTTTTATTCAAGTTTTCAGATACAATGACAAATGCTAATTTGTATTTCTAAGTGAAAAAATAATTGTACACAAACAAGACATTGAAGGTCAGTTACATAACTGTTAAACCTCTATACACTGGAGTCTGTATATTGCATCATTCACCTATTAGGGTCAAAACTGAACCAAACTGGCCACCCACTAACTGAACTTGCGTGTGGGCTCAAGGACCATATATGGTACAAGAATCCACGCAATGTCAGATTCAATCAGAAAGAAAGAAGAGGAAGAAACAGAGATGGTGAAAAAAGGAGTAGAAGGTAGGGAAAGGGTTGCACTCCAGTGCCAGGTCAACCATTGTCACAAGATAATCAATGTTATACACTTTACCTGTCAGTGGTCATAATGTTATAGCTGACCAGCATCCCATCCATTTGTTTACATGTGATGTGGGGGGGGATGACCCAGCCTGCAGCTGAGTGGGCTGCAAAAGGCCCCAAAGTGAAAGTTTAGATAGAGGTGAGTTCAGAGGACACCTGAGCTGAGCTCTGGTCGCTACACAGTGATGCCGGGTTCAAGATAAAAGGCCAGGAGCCCGCTCCTTCCGGTCAAACCGGGACTGTTGAGTTTATATAATAAAAGAACAAATTTAACCACTTTAGCTCCGGGGGGTTTTACCCCCTTTCTGACCTGGCCATTTTTTTGCCATACGGCACTGCGTTACTTTAACTAACAATTGCGTGGTCGTGCCCAGATAAAATTGATAAAAATTTCCCCCCATGAATAGAGCTTTCTTTTGGTTGTAGTTGATCACCTCTATAAACAAAGACCGACAATTAAAAAAAAAAAATAATAATAATAATGTTTTTTACTTTCTGCTATAATACATATCCAATAAAAACATGTAAAAAATCAAATTTTTTTCATTTAATTTAGGCCAATATGTATTCTGTTACATGTTTTTGGTAAAAAAAAATCCCAATAAGCGTATATTAATTGGTTTGCGCAAACGTTATATCGTCTACAAACTATGGGATATTTTTATATTTACTAGTAATGGCAGCGATCAGCGACTTATAGCGGGACTGTGATATTGCGGCGAACAAATCAGACACTGGCACTTTTTGGGGACCAGTGACACTAATGCAGTGATCAGTGCTAAAAAAAAAATGCACGGTCACTGTAATAATGACATTGGCAGGGAAGGGGTTAACATCAGGGGAGATAAAAGGGTTAAATGTATGCCTAGGTTGTGCTTACCCCCTAGGGGGGAGGCACTTTCACTAGGGGAATGCTAAGATCTGTGTTCCTGCTTAGCAGAAACACAGGATCAAAGCCTTCCCCGCCGACAGAACAACAATCTGCCTTGTTTATAAAGGCAGACTGCCGTTCTGCCTGTGTCCTGAATGATCGCGGGTCCCGGCAGACATTGAGTGATTGGCTCCCGCTGCCCCAGACACAGAAGTGTCAGATCACATACTAGGTACAAGATCTGTCACAGAGGGGCTGCCCTGCCGTAGTAAATGTACATGGGACGGTCGCTAAGTGGTTAAAGGAGTGCAAATTGCATTTTTTTTTTTTCGACATACTCCCCTGCTACATTTATACATTTAACCCAGTGTTTAACTAATACCTGGAAAGCTTTGGCAAAAAAGATTTGTTTGTACACCTGAACCCTCCTAAGACAGTCTGCTTCACTTCATCATCAGTGCTGAAATGCTGACCTCCGAGGAACTCTCTTTTAAGGGTCCAAACAGGTGGAAATCACTCGGGGGGGGGGGGGGGGGGGGGGGGGGGGCAGGGGGGGGGGGGATGTGACAATACCTCCCAGCCCTTAGTGATCAAGGCAGACGAGTATGCACATCATTTAGTACACAACAGTAATATTCACTGCTGATCAGTGGCAGCTGGTATTATATTTTTTTTGGGGGGGCAAGCAAACAATTCACCTGTGCCAAAACTCACACCAAACCAACCCCCCACCCCCCCCCCCCCCCCACCCGGTCGGTCGGGTCACTGGCACCATACCCTCCTGGTCGGTCGGGCGTTCACCAGCCCTGCACTTACCCCATCTAGGTTACGAGCAGCACTTCGTCCGGGTGGCGGGCAGTGGCTTTACCCTGCGTCTCCTCTTCTTCGGCTTCAGCTGCTTCCCCTGCATTTTCGCTCTCCTCGCCCTCAGCAGCCAATGGGATCGCGTCTCCTATCAGCCAATCGGGTGACAGGTCTCAGGACCCTTATCCTGATTGGCCAGGAGGAGAGTCAGGAAGACAATAGCGGATATTCATTTGCTATTGTCACACAACTGGGTGGGCTCTGGGCGCAGTGCCCAGACCGCCTGAAACCCGGACACAATATTCAGACCGGGCTATAGATTCCCAGCAGGGTTGCTGGCTGCAGTTGTGTAAGCCGAGAGTGTGTTTGTTACACTCTCGTTCACAATGCCCAAAGCCAGCACTAACAATCTTCACACACACACACACACACACACACACACGAGAGGAGAGGGGGCTCGATCTGCTCCTCTTCCTCCCGCCCTTACCCCTCTGTGTCTGCCCACACTCCAGTCCCCAGCGCTGTGCCTCAGAAAAGGATAGTGGGTGTTGGAAATTTAAAAACCAGCAGCTCAGATACATCTGGATGAGAGGTGCTGACTGCCAAGGGGTGAATGCGCTCACCATCCATCCCTGTCTGTGACTGAAGTCTCCCCCCTCCCCGCTTCTCTCTCCTGTCTCTGAGTGAGTACACTAAGGTAAATCGGGCTTCTCAGAGCACCCCTTATATCAGAGTTCTCAGTGTCCCGCCCCCCCCCCTCCTTAAATCAGAGTTTCCAGAGCATCCCTTATGTTAGAGTCCCCAGAGCTCTCCCTTACATCAGAGTCTGCAGAGTCCCCCAGAGGGAAGTCTGTGAGTTCGGATGTAAAAGGGTAACTCTGTGGACTCTGATGTAAAAGGGGACTCTTGTGATTAACTTAATATGATTAGAAATGTTATTCAATTGCAAAATACATATATGTATAATTTATACTATTAAAAAAAAAAGGAAAATTGCTGTGTGCCTCTAAAGTGTTCGGGTTTGACTTAAGAAAAGGTGGCAACCCTAACATATAATGTTATCAACATCATATAATGGTTTGTTTCTTTGAACACTTCACTATAACCTAAATATGAGTAACCATAAACCACATTGTTCTCTCTGCTAGAAATGCTCGCTGACATCCAGTCCTGTCTGACCGAGATGGAGAACTGCTTCAAACTGTTATTACCTGATCCGGATGAATTTAATCTTCTCCATGAGGACACAGACCATAGTCGCTGTACGGCAGGGAGTAGCAGCTCTTCACAACCCAAGCTAAACCATGTATCGCCTTCCCAGGCTTGTGACGTGGATGACGAACAGCCATGTTGTAGCAAGGACTTACCTGCAGTCGTGTTACCTGGTCCCAGCCATGAAAATGGGGCGGAGGAAACTTCCGAAGTCTCCGATTCGGAGGAGTCAGATGACGACTTTGAGGGTGTTGAAGAGTCTTTTCTCAGAGACCATGGTTTGGGCTCTCACAAGTATACTCTCGACATTGAAATATCCAGAGGTAATTATTCCTCTTTGGCTATCTCTGGTCTATGGGCAACTTTGGGTACTGTGAGATTGAAATAAGTGTGTTCCTAAAATTTTGCAAGGTAATTATCCTCAATTACTTTGCATGCATGAATATAATTTTTTGCATGCCGAAAACTTTCAAGCAAACAATAGAATGCAGTAGATGTTGGTATTTGAAGTGCCCAGAAGGAGTATTTGCTTCAATGTGAGTCTTTCGAGAAGCGTAGAAAGAACTTATAATGAGGAAGGAGAGAAGTCTGCTTTGGCTGCTGACATCTAATCCAAGATGGCTGTAACCAGCAGCACTTTCAGGATTTGGATGTCTATACAAAGGAGGCTTTTATAAGTAAATAACTTTTTTCAAACATGTCAAATGCACTTGTAAACTTAGGGGAAATAAATGATTGGTCTGTTTTAAAATGTGTATATGCTGGTCGGGCAATACGTTTTTTTTTTTTTTTTTTTTTTTTTTTTTTTTTTTTTTTTTTTTTAGGCCGATATCAGGTTCAGATATTCTGTACATCACTGTCACCTGCCACACATATGCGTGTCACTACTTGGGGCCCTTTCACACGTGCGGACCATTCAGATCCGCCTGTCAGTTATTTTCAGGTGGACCTGAAGGGTCGCTCCATACATATCTATGGAGCGACGGATGTCAGAGGTTACATGTCCGCTGACAACCGATCCGCTCCGAGGGATCCAGAGGGATGGAAACCCTATTTTCCATTCGGCTGATGGATCGGATCGGATGAAAATGTGACAGGCGATCTGTTTTCATCCGATTTCCCCCCCCCCCCCCCATACAGAAGAGTGGAGATCTGGCAGATCTGTTTCTGCACAGTGTGCAGAGACAGACTTTGTCATGTGCTGGCTCAGCAGGGATCAACGGAGCGATCCCTGCTGAGCAGGCGGATGTCTGAAAACGGATCCGCACATGTGAAAGGGGCCTAACACTTCTTCTGGCAGCCTCTCCCCAGTGGCGTCCAAGCGGGCAAACTTCCACATGCGGGAGGGCGGTGAGAGATGACTCTCTCTCTGCTCGCCCGCAGCTGCAGCTCTGTCAAGAGTAGCTTTTTGCGGCCCTACTGTAGGGGCGGAGCAGCGGTGATGCGAGGCGGGCAGTGAGAGATATCATCTCTCTGCTGCCCGCCGCACCACTGTCAGAGATTAGCAGAGACTGCAGTGAGTGCAACGTGGGTACGGGAACCAGGTCTGACCAATATCGGTATGTTTCTGACTGATACCGATAATTTGAAAATTGTTAGTATCGGCTCCCGATAATCGGTCAAACCCCCCCCCCCCACACTGTAGTCTCCCTTGCTGCAACTTGTTTTCATAGTGCTGAATAGACAGGTGACTTGGCAGTTTGTCATTTTAGTATATGACCTCTAACCTTTTGTCTTGCAGATCTTAAAGTGAATAAAAATGAGGACAATACAGATGTTGTAAACAGCTTGATGGATGCTCATAAACTGGCCAAGAACAAATTCTGGCCCTCCGTACAATCCTGGATACAGGTATCCTCTATCTCACCCCCACCTCTGATAAATATGTGATGGTGCTCTGGGTACTGCAGCTGTATATAGTTACTGCATCTCTGGTTTGACTAAGTTTTACTATGTCTAAAGACATTTTTTTTTTCCAAAAAGTTTCTCTGAGCTAGTGGTGGTGGAGTGCATCTAACCGCTCCTCTGAGCTATAATGCTGCTATAACTGATGGAAGTATGGAGCGCCTTATTATTGCACAGAGGGACAAAATGCACATTTTTATTTAGCCTGGAAGACACATCCAGGCAGGGATATTCCTTTTTGTTCTTTGTGCATAGTTCTAATATCAGAACTGGCCAGGCATTTTGGTTGAACGCAAAGCGAAACTAAAAGCACTTTACTTGCTTCTTTTCTAATGGTCTGGGTCTCGCACCGGCATCTTCTCCCTGGGTGGTGGTCTTTGGGCATTTCTATTGGATGGCGCAGGATGATGCAAGTCCTACGCATGTGCAGGAGACGGGCACCCCAGCACACAGGGACCATGTCGGCTTTGTAAGCTGAGCTAATCATGTGCAACTTAGTTTATATGCCGCAGAAGCCTACGAGCAGGCAGGTAGTTTTAATTCACGGGTGTCTTGTGTGATAATAGCCTGCTTGCTTGCAGTCTGTTGTAAAAATGTCTTTAGTTTTGCTTTAACACGCCTAAGCTTGAGAGACCGGGTTAGTCGTAAGAAGTAGATGCCAGAAGGTTCATAGCCACTTTTTAAATCTTTAAGTGAACGGAATAAAGCAAAACCGAATGCAAAAAAAGGAAATCTAATTTTGTGTCCCTTTTTAACCACTCAATATCGGGCACTTTCACCCCCCCCCCCCCCTCCTGCCCAGGCCAATTTTCAGATTTCAGCGCTGTCACAATTCGAGTGACAATTGCGTGGTCATACATACTGTTCCCAAATAAAATTCTTATTTCTTTATCATACATCATAGGACACAGCGCACCATAGTAATTACTATGTGGTTATATAGGCACCTTCAGGTGATGGACACTGGACACTAGTATACCAAATACAGGAAGTTCACTCCCTATATAACCCCTCCTCCTTCCAGGAGTACCTCCGTTTTTTCACCAGTGTCTAAGGTGTTGGTCACGAGTGAAGATGTGCTCTGAGGAGCTCCAGGAGGGATCCATGCTGGATTTAAATAGCCTCCACAGACCGGATCCATCCAAAGTGCCACTGTGGCCAAATTGGGTGGTACCCGGGCCTCGTATACGAAGCACAAGGTTTTGCCTGTAACGCCTCTCTTTGCAGGGCTGGACCCCGGGACTCAGGGCTTTGGTCATGCTACATTACCTAAAGTTTTTTTCCTGGCGGGGTGCTTTTACAGGTCCAAGGGTGTGGAACCCCGATAAAAAGGGACCCGGTCCTTGAAGGTTTGCGTAGGCCGCCGTGATGGGTGAAGATTGGATCTGTCTGTTAAACCAGCAAATCCTGTGGCAGGGATAAGGTAAGGGAAGAAACCAAGGAACTAAAAAGTCCACCTAGAGTTTTCTTCTTTAGGGAAAAATGTTCTCATGCCTTAAGTCTCCACTAGAGGGAGTATATACACGTACCTGTTGTCTTCACTTCAGCTCAGTGTCAGTCTATGTGTGGTCGCAGCAGCTTGCACAGGGGGATTCCTCTTAAGGTAAGAGATCTGCCATGCTTTTCTCCCCCCTGAAGGGACCAGAAGGGTTAGGGAATCCGCAGTTGTTGTACCCCCCCCTTGCAATACCCCCTCACCCCTCCGCGGGGGGTGCGGAGGTCCCGAGTTTTGCTCCATGTTTTTTCCTCTGCCCGCTTGGGTCATTGGGCTCTGCCTCTCGCCCTCCAACCCCCCCTCCCCCCTGTGTTGGGTCTGTCAAACAAAAAGGAAGGGGGCGGGGCCTAGGCGCAGCACCGTGTAGCGTCCACGACGCACGGCACAGGCTTAAGGATCAGCTGAAGCAGTCTATCCTCGGCTGATAGCGAGGAGGAGCAAGCAGGCTACACTCGGGACACAGGAGTGGTGGGGCACGTAAGGGCATTCCTAATACAGGAAGGACATTTTTTCCCAGTGCTAGGCTGAACTTGTATAGCGGCATTATACTGTCAGACTATGTTCAGCAATTAGTGCAATTAAATAGTGCCTCTGCTTTTGTGCTTAGGACTAAGCGTACCAAAAGAGACACCACAAAGTTCAAAAAGGTACCAAATGTTTCACCCCCAGGCGCTAGGAACTCCAGTCGTGCCTCAACACTGTCATCCTCGCCTGAAATGCCAATTATTGGCAAGCCAGAGTGAGTCATTGGAACAATTTGGTGGTGCAGCTGCTTCTCACATCTCAGCCCCTGTATACGTGACTGAAGATGCATTTCCCTCCACCCTGCAGGGCCTAGAAGGAAGATTAGCGCTTTAATCGCATCCTCCATCCAAAAGGATAGGAAACGTGTCAGATCCCCCTCCCCACCTTAGATCCTTTAACAAGGGAACAGTGGGTAGTGGATGAGGGGTTACCCTCAGGCAATCAGGAGGAAAGACAAACCGATGACTCCTCTGCGGAGGAAACAGTAGATGAACCTTTTTCAGCCTCACAATCGGAGAAGTTGCTGATACAATCTCTTACGGAGATGGTTCGTTCTACTTTCATGCTACCTCTAACGGACTCTGTTGAAAGTTCGATTTCCTCCTTGGGTTCCCCATGCATTACTAGAAAAGCTTATTTATGCTAATTGGGATCACCCAGATATATTTTCTCCCTCCAAAGCGATTCTCAGTTCTCTATACATCCAAACAATTTCCAGTGGGAAAAGTACTCTTTTGCCAGTCAAAAGAAAGCATAAACGCCCTTCATTTAAATGGGCTCTTTCTCTTACGCCAGGGGCATCTGCCTCTAGGCAGTGGCGACGGCCTCCGCCATCAGACTCTAGAGGAAAACCTCAGGGTCAGGCCCAGGCTCAAAAGAAGTCCTGGGGCCAGAAACCTTCAAAACAGAATTCTAAGACCTCATTGTGAAGAGGCGCCCCCCCTTGCCAGGGTTGGAAGGAAGACTTCTGCAGTTCTCAGAAGTCTGGCAAGAGGAAATTCAGGACAGATGGGTCACCTCCTCGGTATCTCTAGGGTACAAACTGGAATTTCTGGACTTTCCACCGTCTCATTTTCTGAGGTCAAATGTTCCCAAAGATCCAGGGAAAAGACAATCTCTGTTTCGGGCACTAGACCGATTACTGGCTCAGGGGGTGATCATATAAATCCCCACAGAAGAACAAGGTTTGGGGTTTTATTCAAACCTCTTTACGGTACCAAAACCGAATGGAGATGTCAGACCCATTTTAGATCTAAAAAAATCTAAATCGGTTCCTGAAAATCCGCTCCTTTCGCATGAAGTCGATCAGGTTAGTGGTTTCTATCCTACAAGGAGGAGAACTTCTGGCATCTATCGACATCAGGGATGCATACCTGCATGTCCCTATATTTCCCGCTTACCAAAGGTTTCTGCGGTTCGAAGTAGAACAGCAGCATTTTCAGTTTGTAGCCTTGCCCTTCGAGCTAGCTACAGCACCCCGGGTGTTCACAAAAGTGCTGGCTCCACCTCTAGTGAGGTTAAGGGCACAGGGCATAACAGTCTTGGCGTACCTAGACGATCTATTGCTAATAGACCAGTCGGTGGCTTGTTTGGAGCAAAGTGTACGCATTACAACCAGTTACCTGGAAGATCTAGGCTGGATTCTCAACCTAAAGAAGTCTTCCTTTTTCTTGTTAAAAAAAAAAAAAAAAAAAAGTCTTCCTTAAAACTGCTAAAAAGGCTGGAGTACTTGGGTCTGATCATAGATACAGCCCAGAAAAGGGTGTTCTTGCCTCAGGCAAAGTTCAACTCCATAAGTGAGTCGGTGCGGATGGTCAGGTCATAAGGAGATCCTGCCATTCGCCTCTGCAGGAGGTTGTTAGGAAAGATGGTGGCTTCATTCAAAGCAGTTCCCTATGCTCAGTTCCTTTCAAGACTGTTGCAGAACCGTATCCTGTCTACTTGGAACAAAACGTTTCAAGCTTTAGACTTGCCAATGCGGGTGTCCCCAAGGGTGTCCCAAAGCCTCAGTTGGTGGTTACTAACCCAGAATCTGTTGAAAGGAAAATCCTTCAGACCAGTTATCTGGAAGGTTGTCAACGACAGACCCCAGCCTTTCAGGCTGGGGAGCAGTACTAGAGAAGACAACTGTCCAGGGACAGTGGTCAAGAACCGAAAGAGTCTTGCCCATCAACATCCTAGAGATTCGGGCAGTGCGTCTGGCTCTAAAGGCCTGAACTTTCTGGTTACGGGATTGTCCTGTCAGGATCCAATCCGACAAGGCCACAGCTGTGGCCTATATCAGTCACCAAGGGGGCACCAAGAGTCTTGCAGCGCAGACAGAGGTGAACCATATTCTAACTTGGGCAGAAAGGAATGTTCCGTGCCTATCGGCAGTCTTCATTCCCGGAGTAGAGAATTGGCAGGCTTACTACCTGAGTCGCCAGCAGTTATTCCCGGAGGAATGGTCTCTTCACCCCAACATTTTTTGGGCTGTTTACCAAAGGTGGGGGACTCCGGACATAGATCTTCTGGCGTCCAGGTTCAACATGAAGTTAGTTAACTTTGTGTCCAGAACAAGGGATCCACTTGCATGCAGAACAGATGCGTTGGTGACCCCGTGGGATCAGTTCTCACTGATTTATGCATTCCCCCCCCCCCCCACCTATTCAGTTGCTGCCACGACTTCTTTGCAGAATCAAGCTGAAAAGAAAGCCGGTAATTCTGGTAGCCCCATCATGGCCCAGAAGGTCATGGTATGCAGAAATCGTAAAGATGGTGGTGGAGGATCTATGGTCCCTTCCACTACGGCCAGACCTACTTTCACAAGGGCCGATATTCCATCCTACCTTACGAACGCTACATTTAATGTAGTGGCTGTTGAAACCCACATTTTGAAGAAACGTGGGCTTTCCGGGTCAGTTATCTCTACCTTGATTAATGCAAGGAAGCCAGCTACCAGAACTATAATATTATAGAGTCTGGAGGGCTTATGTTTCCTATTGTGTATCCACGGGTTGGCACCCTCAGAGATATATCATAGGCAGAATTCTTGCCTTTCTACAAATAGAGGTAGAGATGAATTTGGCCTTGAGTACTATTAAAGGCCAAGTCGCAGCTTTATCGGTCTTATTTCAAAGGCCGCTTACTTCACATTCTTTAGTCTGGGATTTTATGCAAGGGGTGATGTGGCTTAATCCGCCAGTCAGACCTCCTTTTAAATCCTTGGGACCTGAACTTAGTTTTGTCAGTGTTACAAAAACAGACATTCGACCCAATACAACATATTCCCTTAGTCCTTCTGACTAGGAAGTTAGTGTTCTTGGTTGTTATATCCTCAGCAAGGAGGGTTTCGGAATTGGCTGTTTTTTTTTTTGTAAAGAGCCATACTTGATTATTCAAGAGGACAGGTTTTTTACCAAAAGTGGTCTTGGGTTTCCGCCTGAACCAAGACATTATCCTGCCATCATTTTTTTTTTTTTTCAAAACCATGTTCCAGGGAAGAGAAGTCTGCTCAGATTCGGAAGACTGATGTCTTATTTATACTGCCAGAAGGTCCTAAGAAAGGACAGGCAGCTTCAAAATCCACTAAGTGGATTCGGCAAGTTATAATTCAGACTTTATGATTTAAGGGGTAAAATTTCACCTTTTCAAGTCTACCAGGGCGGTTAGTGCTTCTTGGGCAGTGCGTCACCAGGCCACCATGGCTCAGATCTGTAAGGCCGCAACTTGGTTGGTAGTTTTATCAGGTGGATGTAAGGAGGTATGAGGCTATCACCTTTTGGCGCAGTGTACTGCAGGCAGCAGTATAGGTCCTCAAGTCTGGGGGTGCCCTAGTAATTACTATGCTGCTCTGTGTCCCGTGATGTACGCTAAAGAAAATAGGATTTTTATAACAGCGAACCTGTAAAATCCTTTTCATGGGACACAGAGGTCCCTCCCCTCTTTTTGGGGTTTACATATATTGCTTTGCTACAAAAAATTAGGTACTCCTGGAAGGAGGAGGGGTTATATAGGGAGGGAACTTCCTGTATTGGGTATACCAGTGTCCATCACCTGAAGGTGCCTATATACCCACATAGTAATTACTATGGCGCTCTGTGTCCCATGATGTACTGCAAGAATAGGATTTTACAGGTAAGTTGTTATAAAAATCCTATTTTTTATTTTTTTAGAAAGATGGAACTTTTCTTTTGGTGATATTTAATCACCACCAGGTTTTTATTGTTTGCTAAACAAACAACAAAAAAAGACTAAAAAATTACACTGATATGGCTGCACTGATGGGTGCTGATGGGCAGTGATGAGGAGGAACTGATGAGGCTGCATTGATGAGGAGGAACTGGTGAGGCGGCACTGATGGGCACTGATGATTTGCACTGATGGGGCTGCACTGATAACCAGTTCCCTGATTATCGGTGTACACAATGTACTCACTGTGCCCTGTCAGCCTTGTCAGTTATCGGCTCTCTTCCTCACACAGAGACAGTGTGTGAGGAATGGATTACCGATAACTAGCAAGTCTGTTTACATGTGATTGGACACAGCTGTTCACATGGTAAAGGGCTGCTGTGGCTGGCCCTTTAACGTGATCTGTGGTCAGCTATGTCCAAAGGACACAGTGGACACAGAGCACGCCCCAAGGAGTGCACGGGAGGCGCAGTTCTGGAAGGACGTCCATGGACGCCACAACAGAACTGGAGAGCCGCGTTGTAGTAGTCTTTCAGCTATAGCACAGTACGGAAGTTGTTAATCACAATTTTATCATTTTAAAAGTAAATGTTTTGTACAAATGTGTGTTTTTTTTTTTTTGTTTCTTTCTTTTGTTTTCTTTGGAGGTCACATGACTACACAGCCTCCTTTTGCATCTTGCCTCCCCATAGTAGAAGGCGTGTTGTATAGTGAGTGGACATAGTATGACCTCACACATAACGGGGAAGTACATTCCCTGTCTGTGTGCGATGCGTTTCAGCAGCTGCTGTGTGGACAGCAAGGCTTATGATGGGAGTTGCTGTCAATCAACACACCAGGGCTGGGGGGCTACTGGATATACAGGCATGCCGTACATTGCAATGGTATCCTGTGTCTCTAAGTAGGGAAAAGAGATGCGCAAAATACCCACACATATCTGCTTCCAGTCTTGGCATGGTCAGCGTGAAACCGAAAAGGGGGGACTTGGAAGGATCACTAAGTATTTCAGAGGAAATAAAGATCTCAATAAGGAGCTATTATCCAAAACAACTTGATTAAACAGACACCTGCATGTGATATGAATTTTTGGGGTAACATACACTTGAAGTGTAGTAGTGCTCAGAGTCCATAGATGGATATCAAAGTAGGTGGGAGATTTTCCCTTTTTTTCTGATTTATCATTTTTTTATTTTTTTTTTTACTTTTAAATAATGGAGACCTTTTTGAAAAGGTTTTCTTATTTACATTTTTATGTGTCCTTTGTTACATTTAGGTATTTACAAAGGCTGGAGTAACGGATGAGAGTCTTCGATGTGCCATTGACCTGAAAAACAGATTGGAGACCGCGATGAAGAAAAACAAAGAAATGAAAATTGATTGCATGACTAGAGAAGGGAAAGCGGTGAGTGATTTGACCAGAAGAATGTGCGATCCAGTCTGAACTGGTGGTTTTAGCCTCCTAGATCTGCTCTATGATTATAGAACTTTCTCGTTCATATTTCTCTAATGGTTTACTTTTGCCAGTACGCTCTTAAAGAGCAAAGCAACAGGTTCTTTTTAAAGAATATTAAACCTTTTGCAAAGTATTTATAAATACATCCACATAAATGCACTTTTTTTTTTTTTTTATTACATTTTCAATTTGAACCCTGGGAGCGTTGTAATCACCATCAGTGCAATGTACAAGCTTCTCCAGACTGTTCCTTAAGCCCCATAGTCAGTCCTGTCAGTTTTTCAGGCGGACCTGATTGGATGCTCTATTCTACTCTATGGAGTGGCGGATGTCAGCGGTGAAATGTCCACTGACATCCGCCGCTATCCGATCCGATCCTGTCCGCCAAATGCAGATGGATGGAAACCCTATTTTCTATCTGGATGATCGGATAAGATCAGGTGAACACAGACAGGCGGTCCGTTTTCATCCGATCTCCCCATAGAGGGAGCGGGGGGCCCGGACAGGTCCATCTTTGCACAGTGAGCGGAGACGGGCCTGCCATTCGCCTGCTCAGCAGGAATCGGCAGATCCATCCCCGGCTGAGCAAAGCTGAATCCACCGAGCGGACCGCCCGTGTGAAAGGATATTTGACATACTCATCATAGTAACTTTCATGCTGAATGAATACTTAGGGTAGCGTGGTCATGTTTATGCTACTATGAAACTGCATGATTATTATTAATAATAATAATAATAATATTATTATTAATATATATATATATATATATATATATATATATATAATATATATATATATATATATATATATATATATATATTATAAAAAATTTTTTTTTTTTTTTCTTATGCACTTTTTAATAAGGTACACAGAGACATTTGTAATTTGGTTACATATTTGACAGCGCAACTCGTTCTTTTTCTTTATTTCTGGCTTATTATTGATGTGTACAATATTGTGAGTGCTGCTGTCTAACTCGCACCTATTTTATCATTTTTCACTAAGCGCAGGTTTTCTTTTTCCACATATGCATTTAATAGCTGCCATTGGGTTATTTGTCCAACAGATACGCTGCAGTTTTTACAAAGGAAAACAAAGGTGAAATAGTAACATGTCAGTTTGTTTGCTGACCACTAGAGGGCGCAATGTGCCCATAGAATTGTCCTCTACAACCTTTCCTTTCAATGCTGTATATTGAATATTGGGCTGTAATAGTGTTGTGTTGGTCTAGTAATTTTATTAATTTTAGGACTTTAATATAAAAAAATACAAACAACATTGGGTGGACTGTGCTTCGTCCCCTCAAATAGAAATTTGTAGCAGCGCTATTATTACGATTTTTCAAGTGGATGTGAAAAATCAATATAAACCCTCTAAGTAAAGTGACCATATGCTACAATAAATTATATATAAAAAATATTATAATAAAATATGGATCAAGTGAGAGTGATACAAAACAAAAATAAGTGAATCAATAAACCAAGGTGAACCATATATATGGTGAAAGGATGATAAATAAATAAATAAATATAGAAATCTGTGTCTACAGTCCACATAAAACAGTGCTTGTCAGTCTGATCAAGCCAATCTGCAGCAATCCACCAAGTGACAGTTCCCAGTTGGTATAGACAAACGGTTCAAAAATTGATAATCTTTGAGTGCTCCGACCACCATGCACTTTCACCTTGTGCGAGAATCGTCCCCTTATGGGGCTGCACTCACCAGAAAATCACTTTATATATGCCTGTAGTTTAACCAATATGGGCCTTCTCCTCCAACATCAGACTATCCACCAGCGCGGTTGTAAGACAAGATCTTCAATCCAGCATCCCTTGATCAAAACTCCACCAGCGCGGTCACATAGTGTGTGAAATTTTTTTGTGAGATACTGTATTTTAGTACTTCTTCTTGAATGAGTTGCACAGGACACAGAAGCAGATTGTTGCTGTCAATGGCATCATTTCGGAAAGACAGCGACAGCGCCCTTACTCAGGTCACAAAGCACTTGGTTGGATCTCTGATCCTCTGAAAAATAAAATGCAAGCTTCTCTCCCCAGCAGTTGTAAGACTGGTGGAGTTTTGATCAAGGGATGCTGGATTGAAGATCTTGTCTTACAACCGCGCTAGTGGATAGTCTGATGTTGGAGGAGAAGGCCCATATTGGTTAAACTACAGGCATATATAAAGTGATTTTCTGGTGAGTGCAGCCCCATAAGGGGACGATTCTCGCACAAGGTGAAAGCGCATGGTGGTCGGAGCACTCAAAGATTATCAATTTTTGAACCGTTTGTCTATACCAACTGGGAACTGTCACTTGGTGGATTGCTGCAGATTGGCTTGATCAGACTGACAAGCACTGTTTTATGTGGACTGTAGACACAGATTTCTATATTTATTTATTTATTTATTTATTTATTTATTTATCATCCTTTCACCATACATATGGTTCACCTTGGTTTATTGATTCACTTATTTTTGTTTTGTATCACTCTCACTTGATCCATATTTTATTATAATATTTTTTATATATAATTTATTGTAGCATATGGTCACTTTACTTAGAGGGTTTATATTGATTTTTCACATCCACTTGAAAAATCGTAATAATAGCGCTGCTACAAATTTCTATTTGAGGGGACGAAGCACAGTCCACCCAATGTTGTTTGTATTTTTTTATATTTCTATGTTTCCAAGTGGCAGCTGTTAATAATGTATGTATAAGGTCCACTGTACATCTACATTATATTGAGATTATTTTTCACATCACAAATATAATTTCTTCACATCTATGCACATACATATATATATATATATATTCATCTATTTGATTTTTATATATTAATTTTGCACATATATATATTTATTTATTTATTTATTTATTTATATATATATTTAATGAATCTACATATCACAGGACAGGTACATCAAAAATCAGTCCAGGTTTGCTAGTAACACATCCTTGCAGCGCAGAGCGGTGTTTTTTAGGAGGGCGGAACAAATAAACATCATTACCCAACATAATTTTAGGACTTGTTCACACCAGATATCTGAATTTAAACACAAAATTATGTATCAGAATTTTGGCACCTTTGTCACCACACTTGGACAGTGAAATGCAGGTTAATGCATTAAACATACTAGAATTTGTGCTGTTGGGGGGGCATCAAGCTCCAAAAAAAACATTCCCCTCTGGGTGATCTACAGGTATGTACAGAGATTTAACCACTTGGCGACCGTAGGACGTCCTTGGTTTGCAATGGTTATATGATGCCTGCACCCCCTCCCACCGCCGCCGTCTGATTGCAGAGCCCGGGAGCGATGCATCTGGCGGCGATGGCTGCACAGCACCGAGAGAGGAACCAACGTTGTTCCTCCCTCTCTGTGAAACCGGAAACGTTGAGTATGCCCTCACTTCCGGTTAGAGATGCTGTCCGGAATTTCAGCCGCCAAAACATATTGGCCATAAATGGTGTTATCGGCAAAATGCGGAAAAGGTGCTGATATTGGTGCTGAAAACAGACGCGATTTTGCGGCAAATGTACCGCGTTTTTACTGTGCTTATGGATCGTTTTGCATATGTCATGTGAGTAAAATAAACTGCATTAAAACGTAACACGGCTGCGTTTATGATGCGTTCTTGGTGCGTTTTCAATGTGGAGGATGCGTTTTTTTTATTTATTTTTTAACTGACCCCAAAAATGCAGCAAGCAGAATTTTTAACACCATAACAGAAGGCGCAACAGACCAGTGTGAAGACATACAAAGAATTTAAGGGGATACATTTTTCTTGAGTTTTTCTTGCAACTTTCACAGCTTTACCAGCGCTGTGCGGGCGGGAGCGGAGCGCTTTTAACCCCAAAGAAGGGTGGTTAAAAGCGCCCGCAAAATGCCGCTGCCAAAGCGCTTTGCAGGCGCTTCGACAGCGCTGCCCATTGATTTCAACACATCGCTCCCGCACTGCCCCAAAGATGCTGCTTGTGGGACTTTGCAGATTGTGGAGAATTTTTTAATACCGTAGTTCACTGCCATTCCACGGGTGGACGCAATTTTAAAGTGTGACGTTGGGTATCAGTTTACTCGGCATAACACCATCTTTTAAATTTTACAAAAAAAATATGGGTGTTCGATTGTGTTTGTGTGCAATAAAATTCATTTAAAGTGTGTTCTTTTTTCCCCAAAAAATTGCGTTTGAAAATCCGCCGCACACATACTATGGTAAATAAAAATTGCAACGTCCATCGTTTTATTCTATAGGGCCTCTGCTAAAAAATATATAATGTTTGGGGGGTTCTAAGTCATTTTCTAGCATAAAAGATTTTTACACGTAGGAGAGAAGTGTCAGAATTGGCCCGGTTGGCAAGAAGTTAAACAACATTTGTAGCAGATTCCTACCTTTTTTTTTTTTTTTTTTTTTTTGTTATTTTCTAGAAATAGCTGTTTGTATCCATGTGGAAAGTGAATGTGAATGGGAATGATTTCATTATTTTCAATTATCTGCTGCACCTGCAGGGCTCTAATGAGGAAAATTGCAGGGTCTGCATCCCTTTTTAGATGTGATTTCCCTTTGGGAGCGTCTCTTCAAAAGTGACATTTGGGTTGTAGTAGATGCCTAAAATCTGAATTTTATCTTAGTGTAGATTTTTGGAAAGATCAGTAAGATTTTTAGCTCAATCACCCAAGCAGATAATTACATTTTCAGGGGGCGTTCTGTACATCATCCGTTATATTTTTTATATTTTTTGCTAATTTTTAACAAAAAAAAAAAAAAAAAAAAAAACCCTGCTGGGGACAGATTGGAGAAAGGAGAGGTAAGAAGAAAAGAGGAGGCCAGCACTTACTGAACAGAGGCGGGCAATAAAAAAAATAATGGACTACTAGGCTTTCTCTCCTTATGACCCCACCCCTTTTGACGGCGGCTATACGGTCCATCTGCAAAAGGGGCAGATTTCACAACTGTCTTCTATGGGGGTATTTTGAAGAGGACCATATGTTTCAATCTGATCATTAACTAAATCATAATTAGTTATATTGCATCTAAAACATACATTTATGTATTTTTTCTTTCTTCTTTTTTTTATTTATTTATTTTTTTTAATTATTTATTTTTTGCTCTTACTTGAAGTTTTTAAGGTTAAATGAACGGAAAAATAAAACCCACTTTGGTTGAAATAAGATAGCTTTCGTTGCACTGGTAGGAAAGTGTAGCTTTCATGGCATTGTGGGATACGAGCATTTTTTTTTATTTTTTTTTTTCCTGGGTTTAGACCTTTTGAGCTATGAAATGGAAAAGTAGCCACACATATATTTTTTTTTTTTTTTTTAAGATTTAGACTTTGCCTATATTACATGGCTTTGTCATATATATGTGTGTGTGTGTGTGTGTGTGTGTGTGTATGTTTTCTTTTAATACTAATAATTATTATTAATTTTATCTTTTTTAAATAATACATAAAAAAATATATATACTGGTATATTTAATTTATTTTCCCTGCCCAGTTTGCTCTCTTAGATTCTTGTTTTCTAATGAGTCCGGGTCCATAATCTAATATGTGATAGAGCAATCAGAAATCATTTAAGAGTCAAAACAAAGCCCTTCTCCCTGGAGAGGAATTAGCATCTCTCTAGCTGATAGGATCTTTTTTTTTTTTTTTTTTCTCCTCTTGTAGCTCTAATGCATTTGGGCTCCATATCAAATTCAGTGAAATTGGCCATGAAATTCATTGCCCTGTAAATAAAGACAATTCAAATGATAACAAAAGTGTATGCCGTTCCATTCAAGAATATACAGGGGGTAATGAAAATGAATGTTTGTAGTTAAGCTCTTCAGTAAACACTTTCTTCTTGCTTTCCATTTCTTCTCATGATTCTTCTACCATTTTTTTTTTTTTTTTATATTTAGTCGGTGAAGACAAATGTATGTATGTATTAAATCCAGAAGTCTTGCAGGAAATTTTCAGGACCATCATAGAGGTCCATCAGCATATCCCTATTCTTTTGCTCAGTTTACTGGCCATTTTCCCACTTTTTTTTATTTTTTTTTATTTTTTTTTAACTAAAATCATTTTTTGTTTAGCATTTTTTATGATTTTAAAAGAACATTTTTTTTTTTCATGGTTTTAAAGGAACGTCCTGAATTATGTTTTTTTTTTTATTTATTTATTTTTTTTTAAAGCTTTCTTGTTTAACTTTTTTTATTTTTTATTTTTTTTTAGTTAAATAGGTTGTCGCTATAAAATGTAAAAAAAAAACAAGAAAAATAACTAAAACCATATGATTAATCTATCACAAAACAGCAAAATTGTAGAGACTGCAGAAGACTTTTCCTAATGTGTAATATTTTTCATAAGTAATTAAAACAGTCATTTAAAAAAAAAATGTATTAAAACAGATGGCGTAAGATGTGTAACTTTTTTTTTTTTATTATTTTTTTTTTAATTTCTTTGTAATATTTGAAGTTGCCAGCTGTGTTAGTACTTGGATGTTTACAAACTTGTACTTGCACAAGTTACTAGTACTGATGCTAAATATTCCTAAAAAAATATAAACTGTAAATGATGATTCAGCAAGAGTTGACTATTTTTACTGAGATATTCGTTAAACGAAAAGGAAATTCTGTTAAAGAAATGCAAATTTTAAAAATCAGCTGTATGTGAGGAGATTATTTAATGATCTTGACCTAATTTAAAATATTGCTTTCTTTGGTGTATTTTTTTTTTTCATAACTCTAGAACCTTCAACGAAATATTTTTTTTAGAAATTCTAAAGTAATATCAACAATTGGATATTTTTTTTTCCCTGCAACTTTAAAATCAGAATTTTAAAATTTAAATTTTTTTAACTTTTATATTTGTCTCTTATATTTATATGCTACGTAAGCATATTTTTAACTGTAGTTATGTTATTTCCACAATTTGAACAATACTAGAATTGACCAATTAGTGTCTTTCTACACAAATTGTGAACGTCTCTGTCTATTAGGTTAATGTTTGAGCACACAATTAAGTGAGGGGTTGTCTAACAAAGAGCTCCTTATTTTTATTTATTTTTCCCTCTACAAAAAAAAAAAAAAACACAAAATCAGGAGCTTTTTTGTTTTATTAACATAAAGTTCCCTATTTTTTTGGGGGTCGGGGGGGGGGGGGGATAGAGAATGTAGAACACAAAAAAAGCTCCTAACTTTGTTTTGTTTGTTTTTTATAACACAAGAAAACTCCTGATTTGTTTTTCTTAAGGGTTTAAAAAAAAAAACACACATACAATCAGTTTTTTTGTGTTTATAAAAAAGAAACAAAACAAAGTCAGTAGCTTTTTGTGTTCTACACTCTCCCCCCCCCCCCCCCCCCCCCCCCCATAAATCAGGAACTTTACACAAAATCAGGAGTTTTTTGTGTTTTATAAAGAAAACCCCATAAAATCAAGAGCTTTAATTTGTTCTACCCCCCCTCCCCCACCATAAAACCAGTACACAAAAAAAGCTCCTAATTTTATGTTTTTTTATTTGTTTTTGTTTATGTTTTTGGGGGAAAATATAAAAAGCAAATAAAAAAACATAAGGCTTTTGATTTTATTTGTTTTTGTTTATGTTTTTTGTTTTTGGGGGAAAATATAAAAAACAAATAAACATAAAATTAGGAGCTTTGAATGAATGAATGAATGATTTGTATAGCGCTGCAAATGCGAACTGAATCGCCTCAAGGAGCTTTAAAAAAAAGGGGAGGGGGTGGTGAGAAACAAAAAGTCACATAAAAACATAAACAAAAACAAATAAAAAACATAAAGTTAGGAGCTTAAAAAAAAAAATAAAAAAAAAAGGGGGGCGGGTGAGAAACAAAAAGTCACATAAAAACAAAAAACATAAACAAAAACAAATAAAAAACATAAAGTTAGGAGCTTTAAAAAAAAAAAAAAAAGGGGGGGGGGGGGTGAGAAACAAAAAGTCACATAAAATGGTGGTTAGTGATTTGGACTAAGCTAATAACATGGAAAGAGGTTTAGTCAATGGGACAATGGGGTGGTTCTGTATATGTGGATATAATAAAATCACCATGCCCTGTATAAATATATCTTTATTGCTGTATTGGGAAATATTTGAGTAATAAGCCAGGCTTTCCTCCTGGATGAGTCCAATCTCTGCGGCGTCGGAGATGATGTGGTTAAGTTCCTCCAGCCTCCATGAATTTAGTGATGCTCAGGTGGAGGCCTCCCCTTCTCTGGGATGGGGTGGGGTGGAGGAGCTCTGGCTGAGTAGATGCACATGAGATATTGGCGTGGCAGAATAATTTGCAAGGCCTTTCACCGAAGGGTATTAGCATATAAATAGCAGATGCGATGGCCACCATCACAGCTGAGTACATTTAATTTTTAGTTTATAAGACAGAATGGGTTTTTAAATGCACAGCCATCAAGCTGGCTGAAAGACAAATGAAGTTGAGAATTCACGTGTCTGAGGACATCTTCCGTGTCTTTCAGCTTGTTTATGTCAAGGAAGGAGGTTGTCACGGGACGGGCATGTCTGGTTTGGGCAAGGCAGAACATAATTGAGGTTTGAAGGCTAATTTTAAAGTAGATGTCCTCTCCAAACTCATAATTGTGTTTTGGGTGGAGGTTAAGGGTTGGGGGTTGGGGGCGGGTGAATGTAGAACCATCCTGACCTTTCCTATAATGGTCAAATTCCAGCGCAGTGACGTTTCATCTAATAAGCTTGGTCCTTTCTACAGTCCATCAGAATATTGATGTTTAGTAGGGATTCCTCCAAACCGGTCTGTTGTCTGGCTGACAGTAGTTGAGTTGGTTTTCTGTCTGGCTTATTGTTGAATCTTTTTATAATGAGTTTATATCACTTTATTGGTCCCTCTAAACTGATTAGATGTGATGTTTTCCTGATTTTTATTGCACTACGGGGCTTAATTGTCATTTCATGGCAAAGTCCTATTAGTGTAGAGCCGGATCATTGTCTAAGACTGCACTAACTCCTTTTAATATGCATGAATGTTGTTGCAGCATCTTACACCATCTTAAACACTTGTTCGTATTCTCCGATTTGGTTTGTAGTGTTGGTGAAGCAAAAGAACATTTGTTTAGCGTGTTTATTAAGTAGCCCACATTTTTTTTTTTTTTTTTTTTGCTAGAAAATACCTCGGAACCCCCCAAACATTTTTATATATATTTTTTAGCAGAGACCCTAGAGAATAAAAAGGCAGTTGTTGCAATTGTTTGTCACACGGTATTTGCAAAGCAATTTTATTCAATTTTTTTTTTTCCTAACGCAATTTTTTTTTTAGAAAAAAAAATTTAATACAAAAAAACGGAAATATGTAACCCAATGTTTGGTTCAAAAAAAATGATAAAAGATTATGTTACGTGGAGTAAAAGATACCCAACATGTCATGCTTTAACCAGTTAAAGACCGCCCGCCACATATATACTGCGGTAGGGCGGATCTATTGCACGAAACTGTATGTTGTTTCATGCAGTAGATAGTGTTGGCGTGTCCGCTGGCGATCGCTTCAGAGAGGCAGAAAGGGGATCTGCCTATGTAAACAAGGCGTATCCCCATTCAAACAGAGGAGAACATGGAGATCTGCTGTTCCTAGTTATCAGGAACAACAATCTGTGTTGTTCCTGTCAGCACTTCCCCTACACAGTTAGAAACACACTGAGGGGGAACACATTTAACCCTTTAATCACCCCTGAAGTTAACCCCTTCCCTGTCAGTGTCATTAGTACAGTCATCAGTGGATTTTTTTATTTTTTTAGCACTGATCACTGTATTGTCACTGGTCCCTAAAAAGTATCACTTAGGCTTCATGCACACTGGACGTTTCTCTTCATTTTTTTTGAAGAAAAAATTTATTTTATTTTTTTCAATGGATCAAAAACATTAAGCGCTGGGGAGCGACGTTTTTGAGTGCTTATCAACGTTTATCAGTGTTTGGAGAATTTTTACAGATGAAAAACGTCTCTCAAAACTCACTAGCTTTGGGTTTTTTTACTGCTCAAAAACGCCACTGCCCAAAATTGATAACAGCCTATGTGTGCATGGACATATAGGATAACATGATGGAGAGTTTAATGACTGTATAAAAAAAATGTCTACAGCCAAAAACCGCTGCTGTAAAAACGTCCAGTGTCCATGAGGCCTTAAGGAAAGATTTGTCCGCCGCAATGTTGTAGTCCCGCTAAAAACGATTTAAAAATAAGTGCATAAATCTATCCCGTAGATTGTAGACGTTATATCTTTTGCGCAAACCAATCAATATCCGGTTATTTGGATTTTTTTAAATCAAAAATATGTAGAAGAATACATATTGGCCTAAATTGATGAAGAAGACTTTTGTTTTGTTTTTTGGATATGTATTATAGCAGAAAGTAAAAAAATATATTGTTTTTTTTTTTAAAAATTGTCAGTCTTCTTTTGTTTATAGCGCAAAAAAATTAAAACCGCAGAGGTGATCAAATACCACCAAAAGAAAGCTCTATTTGTGGGAAAAAAGGACATAAATTTTATTTGGGTACAGCGTCATGCGGCCGCACAATTGTCAGTTAAAGTAACGCAGTGCCGTATTGCAAAAAATTGCCTGGTCATAAAGGGGATAAATCCTTTCCGGGGCTGAAGTGGTTAAAATTGTGCACGCTTGTGGAACGGCGCCAAACTGCAGCACTTAAAAAATCTCCATAGGCGACACTTTAAAAATGTTTACAGGTTACCAGTTTAGAGTTACAGAGGAGGTCTAGTGCTAGAATTATTGCTCTCACTCTGACATTTGCAACAATACCTCATATGTGTGGTGCGAACTACATATATGTGAGAACGAGGGGACTGGGGCGCTTTATTTATTTATTTTTTTAATCACTTTTATTCCTATTACAAGAAATCAAAAAATCCCTTGTGATAGAAATTAAGCATGACAGGTCCACTCTATGGAGACCACCTGGGTTTTATAAGACCCCAGAATATCTCCTCTACCCTGGAAAGTATAAGACTTAAAAAATCTCAGCTTTCCAAGAAAAAAAATAGCAATGTTTACATCTGCCAGAGTCGGAAGTGACGGCATGACGTCGCTTCCAGCCTCCCAGGATCATAGAGATGACCAGGGACCATCTGGTCTCCTGCCAGCTCTTAGACATGTGCGATTAGTTTCGTACGAATTTACGAATCCGTAGTACGAATTTTTTCGAATACGAATTCCGTACGGAATACGAAATTCCGTTTACGAATTTCGTCGCCAAATTATTCGAATCCGACTACCAAATATCGAATTTCAACTAATATGAAAGAAATTATTATAGAGGATATAACGAATGATTCCTAAAACAAAGTGTCATTTTTGCAGGAAAAATTCCGTTTACGAATTTCAGCTCCAAATTATTCGAATTAAACTACCAATATCGAATTTCAACTAATTCAAAATAAATTATTATAGCGGATATAACGAATGATTGAAATGAATTCGAATGATTGTAATGACAAAGTGTAATTTTTGCAGGAAAAAAAGCTATTTAAAAATCACTCGCGGCTATTGCTGGCTAATGAATTGTCGGCTCCGTAACACAGAGAACAGTCATTCATTGATTAAAAAAAAAAAAGCGTGGGGGTCCCCCCAAATTCAATAACTAGGCCCTTCAGGTCTGCTATGGATATTAAGGGGAACCCCAGCCAAAAAAAAAATGGCGTGGGGTCCCCCTCAAAATCCATACCAGACCCTTTATCCGAGCACGCAACCTGGCAGGCCGCAGGAAAAGAGGGGGGGACGAGAGCGCCCCCCCCAAACCGTACCAGGCCACATGCCTTCAACATTGGGAGGGTGCTTTGGGGTCCCCCCCAAAGCACCTTGTCCCCATGTTGATGAGGACAAGGGCCTCATCCCCACAACCCTGGCCATTGGTTGTGGGGGTCTGCGGGCGGGGGGCTTATCGGAATCTGGAAGCTCCCTTTAACAAGGGGACCCCCAGATCCCCCCCCCCTGTGTTAAATGGTAATGGTACCCCTACCATTTCACCAAAAAAGTGACAAAAATGACAGGAGACGGTCTTTGACAATTCCTTTATTAAAATCTTCTTCTTTCTTCTGCTCTTCCTTCTTCCTTTCTTCATCCTTCGGTTTCTTCATCTTCTCCTTCCGGCATCTTCTTCCATCTTCTTCTTCCTCCTATCCGCTTCTTCTTGCTCCGGTCTTCTCGTCCTTCTTGTCCGGCATCTTCTTCCATGGCGTCGGCGTCTCTTCTCGGGCTGCTCCTTGCAATGGGAGGCTCCCGCTGTGTGAGGCTTCGCTCCGTCTGACAGGTCTTTTATAACGGAGGGCATCTGGTGACCCCGCCCCCCTCTGACGCACGGGGACGTCATGGGGACTTCCCTATGGCTTTCCCCATGGGGGGTCCCCTTGTTAAAGGGGGCTTCCAGATTCCGATAAGCCCCCCGCCCGCAGACCCCCACAACCAATGGCCAGGGTTGTGGGGATGAGGCCCTTGTCCTCGTCAACATGGGGACAAGGTGCTTTGGGGGGGTCTCAGACCCCCAAAGCACCCTCCCAATGTTGAGGGCATGTGGCCTGATGCAGTTCAGGAGGGTGGGCGCTCTCACCCCCCATCTTTTCCTGCGGCCTGCCAGGTTGCATGCTCGGATAAAGGGTCTGGTATGGATTTTGAGGGGGACCCCACACCATTTTTTTTTTTTTTTTGCACGGGGTTGCCCTTAAAATCCATTCCAGACCTGAAGGGTCTGGTATGGATATTTAGGGGGGACCCCCACGCCATTTTTTTTTAAATTTGAAGTGGGGTTCCCCTTAATATCCATAGCAGACCTGAAGGGCCTGGTTATTGAATTTGGGGGGACCCCCCATGTTTTTTTTTTTATCAATGAATGACTGTTCTCTGTGTTACAGAGCTGACAATTCATTAGCCGCAAGTGATTTTAAATAGCTTTTTTTCCTGCAAAAATGACACTTTCTGCAGGAACAGTTCTTGATATTACATATACTGAATCTCGAATTCATTCGAAGCATTCGTTATATCCGCCATAATAATTACTTTCGTATTAGTTGAAATTCGATATTTGTAGTTGGATTCGAATTGTTCTGTGTTACGGGAACCGGCACTTCATTAGCCGCGTTAACGATTCGTAGCTATTCGAAAAAATGTTAACAATTCGTACGAAATTCGTATTTCGTACGAATTCGAACGGAATTTCGTACACGAATCACAAATTTTTTTATATACGAAACGAAATGAATTTTTTTAAAGTTCCCATGTCTACCAGCTCTGTGGTAACCCGGCACCACCGCCAGATCGGATCCCAGGCTCTCCGATCACACAGGAGAGCTCACAAAGGTGCTGATGGGCAGTAGGACGGAGGGAGGGTGTGACCAAACTTTTGACCTTCCTGGGCCACATTGGAAGAAGAGGAATCGTCTTGAGCCACACATATAAAATACACAAACAATTGGGATGAGCAGAAAAACTTTATTTGTAATATTTTTTTATTGTAAAAGAGGGCAACATAAAACTAGTGCGATATTTGACATTTTTTTTTTTTGATAAACGAACGCATCAATATCTGATTGGATGAATGGAGTAGTAATTCTCAATGAATTCTCAAGGTGCTCATCAGATATTTTGGTCCTAATTTTGCCCTTCGTGTGCTTCATCCTTGAAAATAGTTGCTCACAAATATAGGTGTTGCCGAAAACTGACAGGGATAAGGCGTGATTGTGAAGAGTGGGAGATTTTTTCTTTGGACAGATAAAACTTCTAAAACTCCAGTAAAGAAACGTTGTCAAATTCTTTGGCTGGATGTGTTCACGAAGTGTAAACACGTAATTTTCAAAGAACAAAATAATATTCATAGTTGTCTTGGGCCGGGTGCGGCCCGTGGGCTGCAGGTGGGGAACCCCTTTTCTAAACCGTAAACCTTTACGTGTTCTAGGAGGGAGCTATAAGGCAGTCAAATTATATTATTTAACCACTTGCTTACTGGGCACTAAAACCCCCTTCCTGTCCAGACCAATTTTCAGCTTTCAGCGCTGTCACACTTTGAATGACAATTGCGCGGTCATGCTACACTGTAC
This sequence comes from Lithobates sylvaticus, assembly GCA_028564925.1. Lineage (NCBI taxonomy): Eukaryota > Metazoa > Chordata > Amphibia > Anura > Ranidae > Lithobates > Lithobates sylvaticus. The sequence goes on along the minus strand of CM053026.1, from coordinate 719,544,263 downwards.
TCAATGAAATTTTTATCATTTTTTTTTCACACAAATATAGCTTTCTTTTGGTGATATTTAATCGCCACTGGGATTTTTATTTTTTTGCTAAACAAACAAAAAAGACCAAAAATTTTGAAAAAAAAAAACTGTTTACATAGTTTGTTATAATATTTTGCAAACAAGTAATTTTTCTCCTTCATTGATGTGCGCTGATGTGGCACTGATAGGCTGCACTAATAGGTGGCACTGATAGGTGACACTGGTAGGCCGCACTGATAGGCAGCACTGGTGGACGCTGATGGGCAGCACCGGTGGACGCTGATGGGCAGCACTGATAGGCACTGAAGGGCACTGATAGGTGGCACTAATGGGTGGCACTAATGGGTGGCACTGATAGGTGACACTGATAGGTGACACTGATAGCTGCACTGGTGGGCACTGATAGCTGCACTGATAGGCAGCACTGGTGGATACTGATAGGCGGCACTGATAGGCGGCACTGATAGGCGGCACTGATAGGCGGCACTGATAGGCGGCACTGATAGGCGGCACTGATAGGCGGCACTGATAGGCGGCACTGGTGGGCACTGATAGGTGGCACTGATAGGTGACACTGATGGGCATTGATTGACAGCACTGGTAGGTGGCACTGGTGGGCATAGATGAGGCGACAGTGGCTCTCCCTGTTTGGGACCGATGTCCCTCTGATAGAAGCCGCTGATTGGCTTTTTTTTTCTCCTCACGCGGACAGCATCTCAGGCGACACTTGATCTGTTTCCTTAATGTGATCAGAGTGCACCCCACAGCTCGTACACGGGAGGAAGTACATGGACGCCCTCCCGGCAATTTAGGCTCGCGCTGTAGCCATCTTTCGGCTATAGCACAGGCGCGAAGAGGTTATTATGGGGCAAAGTTAAAAAGCTGACTTTAATACCACTTTTAATAGTCAAAGCTGGACTCCAAATAAAAATAGCATACAGAAATCTAGAACATTAGCCCTAGTACACGCCATCAGAAAATTGTACAAAAAATCCCACTTTGGAAGCAATAATTTGATCGTTAGTGCACAACTTTCGAGAGCTGATCAGGACTGGTCGTGTGAAATCATGCAATGGGACAAACATGAACATTTTTCTTGTGCGATATTAGATCATACGGTTTGCGTTTTGAGAAGTACAGTTTTTGTCCAAAAAAACATATACATGACTTCTGAAAATTCTCGTACGACAGAATAAAAATTCAGAACTTTAGTAACCTCTCCATTTTCAATAATGGAGATTAGCATGCAAAAAAAAAGAGACGAGCATTCGTCCGATTATCTCATCGTGTGTACCAGGCTTAAGTCTGCTTTCACACTGCTCTGCTGAAAAAATGCAGCAAAAATGCATATGTATTTTTGATGTGTTTCCGGGTGCATTTCGAGGTGCCTGTTACCCAGCATGCACATGTGAAACTTGGAAATGTGACTCAAAAAATGCAAAGCGTTTTTGTTACATTTTCAAATTTCTATTTGTTTTTAATGGGTTTTTAAAACGGCACCAAAGATGCTGCAAGCAAGACTTTTCAAAACGCATCTTTCCTGCATTTTTTTGTTATTTTTATTTTTTTTGCAAGGTAAAAACGCATCAGTGTGAAAGGCCCCTTAACAGCGAGACAAACCTAAAACATGAAGTTAGCACCTGTACTTTGGCCATCTCTGGACAATAATTTCGTAAAAAAATTTGTAATTTTGGAGATTCGTAAATTTTGGAATTAATGTATTTGTCAAAATTAGTTAAACGAATTTGGGAACGAAACGAATTGCACATGTTATATATATATATATATATATATATATATATATATATATATATATATATACATATATACATACATACATACATACATACATACATACATACATACATACATACATACATACATAACATACATACATACAAAGTATGTAGTCCAAAATTTTAAATCCTGTTTTCTAATTTTGTATTTGAATTATTTCTAGCCTACTCCTATATATCTGAATGATCTTGAAGATTGTAAGCTTACTTTGGATCCCACAGGTTTGACGCATACATACACACATACACAATATTGTCAAAAGTATTGGGACGCCTGCCTTTACACACAAATGAACTTTAATGGCATCCCAGTCTTAGTCCGTAGGGTTCAATATTGAGTTGGCCCACCCTTTGCAGCTATAACAGCTTTAACTCTTCTGGGAAGGGTGTCCACAAGGTTTAGGAGTGTGTCTATGGGTATGTTTGACCATTCTTCCAGAAATGCATTTGTGAGGTCAGGCACTGATGTGGATAAGATGGCCTGGCTCGCAGTCTCCGCTCTAATTCATCCCAGAGGTGTTCTATTGGGTTGAGGTCAACTCGCTCATCCATGTCTCTATGGACCTTGCTTTGTGCACTGATGCGCAGTCATGTTGGAACAGGAAGGGGCCATCCCCAAACGAGGATGAGCAAGTTTGGGGTGGAGGAACTTGACTGGCCTGCACAGAGTCCTGACCTCAACTGATGGAACATCTTTGGGATGAATTAGAGCAGAGACTGCGAGCCAGGCCTTCCCGTCCAACATCAGTGCCTGACCTCACAAATGCGCTTCTGGAAGAATGGTGAAACTTTCCCATAGACACACTCCTAAACCTTGTGGACAGCTTTCCCAGAAGAGTTGAAGGTGTTAGAGCTGAAAAGGGTGGGCTAACTAGGGTTGCCACCTCAATCCCTTTAAACCCGAACACATATGAATCACACAGGTTCTGAGGCTAATTTTAACGCAGATAAGGCACCAAGTGAGTTGAATTACCACCTTAATCAGCCACAGGACCCGTGTAATTCATGTGTTCTGGTTTAAAGGGATGAGGTGGCAACACTAGGGCCAAATCAATATTGAACCCTACGGACTAAGACTGGGATGACATTAAAGTTCATGTGCGTGTAAAGGCAGGCATCACAATACTTTGGCAATATAGTATAAATACTTACATTGGTCCAGTTTGGCCAATACCTAGAATTCATCTTTAAGGCCTCTTGCACACTGCAGCTTGAAAAAGCTTTTTTTTTCTTTTTAAATACAGCCCACTAAATTTTAATGTGCCTATGCACACAGGCGCATAAACGTGCACCGTGCATGCTTCAGTAAAAAAAAAGAAAAATCTGCATTTTTGGTAAGTAATTTACGTCTCTTGCTCGCATATTTACACACGCGATTGCGCACATTTGTCAAATGTCCATTAACATATATTGAACGCGATAATAAATGTGTGTGCATGCACGTGAAAAATGTGCGAACGCATATGCATAAAAATGCGCGAAAGCATATGCGCGAAAATACATACAAAAAAAAGTCTGAAAAAATAGATGCTCAAACAGGAGTATAGTGTGCAAAGAGGCCTAAACACTTCCCTACTGCCGATTTTACTACAGCAGAGCGGCCCCGCTGCACTGGCTCACATACATGCACGTGATCCAGCACTTCCGGGTAGGGGGGTGTGTGCGTCCGCCACCCCAGCTGTGCTGCCATTCGCTACAGCACAAGCTGATGAGCAGGTCCCGTTTTAATGATTTCTGTCCGGAACCCACCAATCATCTGAGCAAATGACAGGAGAGCCCTGTGTAGGTAAACAACACAGCGCTCTCTACTGTCAGCACAGGTGTGGCGTTTTTTTTTTTTTTTTTCTTCTCCTTGCAAAACAGGCAGTAAAAACCGTCACATTGCTTAGTAAAACAGCACACCGTACACACAGTAAACATTGTTGGGCACACGTTTAACCCTTTGATTGCCCTAGATGTTAACACCTACCCAGCCAGTCTGACTTTTACAGTGGCCGTGTATATTATCACTGTATTAGTGTCAGTGGCAGGCAGTTAGTTCCCTAGGGTGAGTTAGTGACAGATTGACCGCTGCAATATCACAGTCCCGTTATAAGTCTCTGATCACCGCCATAAATAAAACATTCCAGTATCTATCCCATAGTTTATAGACTGCTTTCACACAAACCAATCAATTTACACTTATTGGGATTTTTTCTTTACCAAATAAGGGCAGCTGAATACATTTTGTCCAAAATTTATGAAGAAGTTTTAGATTTTTTTTTTTTTTTTGTTCATTTTTTTTTAATTGAATGTTTTATAGCAGAAAGTAAAAAAAAAAAGTGTGTATGTATGTATGTATGTATGTATGTGTGTGTGTGTGTGTGTGTATATGTGTGTGTATATATATATATATATATATATATATATATATATATATATATATATATATATATATATATATATATATATAAAATGTGTGTGTGTATATGTATATATGTGTGTGTGTGTGTGTGTGTGTGTGTATATATATATATATATATATATATATATATATATATATATATATATATATATATATAAAAATTTTTTTTTTTTTTAATTACAGTGGGGACGGAAAGTATTGAGACCCCCTTAAATTATTCACTTTGTTATATTGCAGCCATTTGCTAAAATCATTTAAGTTCATTTTTTTTTTCCTCATTAATGTACACACAGCACCCCATATTGACAGAAAAACACAGAATTGTTGACATTTTTGCAGATTTATTAACAAAGAAAAACTGAAATATCACATGTTCCTAAGTATTCAGACCCTTTGCTGTGACACTCATATATTTAACTCATCCTTGAGATGGTTCTACACCTTCATTTGAGTCCAGTTGTGTTTTGATTATACTGATTGGACTTGATTAGGAAAGCCACACACCTGTCTATATAAGACCTTACGACTCGGTTCACACAGGGGCAACTTGTCAGGCGACAAGCCACCTTAGCCACCTGACAAGTCGCGCTCCATTCTGTACAATGGAACCGTTCTAATAGGAGTGACACAAGTCGCTCCAACTTAGAAAAAGGTTTCTGTACTATTTTTGGGGCGACTTCAGGCGACTTGCATTGACTTCTATACAGAAGTCATTTTGCAAGCCACCGATGAAGTCGGATGCAGGTCGCCTGAGGCAGTCGTGTTGCAAGTCGTGCTGCCTCAGTGTGAACCGCCCCTTCAGCTCACCCTACAGCTCACAGTGCATGTCAGAGCAAATGAGAATCATGAGGTCAAAGGAACTGCCTGAAGAGCTCAGAGACAGAATTGTGGCAAGGCACAGATCTGGCCAAGGTTACAAAAAAATTTCTGCTGCACTTAAGGTTCCTAAGAGCACAGTGGCCTCCATAATCCTTAAATGGAAGACGTTTGGGACGACCAGAACCCTTCCTAAAGCTGGCCATCTGGCCAAACTGAGCTATCGGGGAGAAGAGCCTTGGTGAGAGAGGTAAAGAAGAACCCAAAGATCACTGTGGCTGAGCTCCAGAGATGCAGTCGGGAGATGGGAGAAAGTTGGAGAAAGTCAACCATCACTGCAGCCCTCCACCAGTCGGGGCTTTATGGCAGAGTGGCCCGACGGAAGCCTCTCCTCAGTGCAAGACACATGAAAGCCTGCATGGAGTTTGATAAAAAAAAAACACCTGAAGGACTCCAAGATGGTGAGAAATAAGATTCTCTGGTCTGGTGAGACCAAGATAGAACTTTTTGGCCTTAATTCTAAGTGGTATGTGTTGAGAAAACCAGGCACTGCTCATCACCTGTCCAATACAGTCCCAACAGTGAAGCATGGTGGTGGCAGCATCATGCTGTGGGGGTGTTTTTCAGCTGCAGGGACAGGACAACTGGTTGTAATTGAGGGAAAGATGAATGCGGCCAAGTACAGGGATATCCTGGACGAAAATCTTCTCCAGAGTGCTCAGGACCTCAGACTGGGCCGAAGGTTTACCTTCCAACAAGACAATGATCCTAAGCACACAGCTAAAATAAGGAAAGAGTGGCTTCACAACAACTCTGTGACTGTTCTTGAATGGCCCAGCCAGAGCCCCGACTTAAACCTGGAGAGACCTAAAAATGGCTTTCCACCAACGTTTACCATCCAACCTGATAAAACTGGAGAGGATCTGCAAGGAGGAATGGCAGAGGATCCCCAAATCCAGGTGTGGCATCTTTCCCAAAAAGACTCGATGGCTGTATTGGATCAAAAGGGGCTTCTACTAAATACTTCGGACCATGTGATATTTCATTTTTTTTCTTTTTAATAAATCTGCAAAAATGTCAACAATTCTGTGTTTTTCTGTCAATATGGGGTGCTGTGTGTACATTAATGAGGAAAAAAATGAACTTAAATGATTTTAGCAAATGGCTGCAATATAACAAAGAGTGAAAAATGTAAGGGGGTCTGAATACTTTCCATCCCCACTGTGTGTGTATATATGTATGTATATATATATATATATATATATATATATATATATATATATATATATATATATATATATATATATATATATATATATATATATAAAAATATTTTTGTTTTGTCTTTTTCAAAAGTCCTTCTTTTTTTTTTTTTTCGTTTTTATATTGCAAGTCAGATAGGACCCAACTTGGCTGGAGGTCCAGCATCATCTAGATCCTTCCTCCTCATCCTGACTGTTCTTGGCCCACTCCTTGCATTCAATGTACATCGGTTCTTGTAATCATGGAGGCTCAGCATTACCTAGGGTGGTCTTCATGCGAAAACAGTCGGTCTAGGAACACCCACTCCTCCTCCTCCTGACATCCACCCATCAAGGCATTTTGATATTTGAATAATTCTTCCCTAGAACCAACCCACTGCTTTCATCAGAGCTGAGGGCTCCTGAAAGGAGTACCATCCCTCCCAACTGTCCCTGATTTCGAGGGACTGTCCCTGATTTGGAGCAATGTCCCTCTGTCCCTGATTCCTCCTCATTTTGGTCTGATTTATATAGTTGTATATAAAATGCTCTTTGTATCTTTTCAAAAAGTGTTTCCCAGTTCTAAACCTGTCATCCATATTCTAAATGTAAATTTTAAAAGCCAATTTAAAGGAATATTAGTGATAAAAAAAGCCGGTATGTATTTAATTAACCACTTCAGCCCCGGACCAATTGGCAGCCAAAGGACCAGGCCCCTTTTTGCGATTCGGCACTGTGTCGCTTTAACTGACAATTGCGCGGTCGTGCGACGTGGCTCCCAAACAAAATTGGCGTCCTTTTTTTCCCACAAATAGAGCTTTCTTTTGGTGGCATTTGATCGCCCCTGCGGTTTTTATTTTTTGCGCTATAAACAAAAATAGAGCGACAATTTTGAAAAAAATGCAATATTTTTTACTTTTTGCTATAATAACTATCCCCAAAAAATATATAAAACATTTTTTTTTTCCCTCAGTTTAGGCCGATACGTATTCTTCTACATCTTTTTGGTAAAAAAAATTGCAATTAGCGATTATTGATTAGTTTGCGCAAAAGTTATAGCGTCTACAAAATAGGGGATAGTTTTATAGCATTTTTATTAATATTTTTTTTTTTTACTAGTAATGGCGGCGATCAGCGATTTTTATTGTGACTGCGACATTATGGCGGACACATCGGACATTTTTGACACATTTTTGGGACATTTGTCATTTATACAGAAATCAGTGCTATTTAAATAGCACTGATTCCTATGTAAATGACAGTGGCAGTGAAGGAGTTAACCACTAGGGGGCGGGGAGGAGTCAGTGTGACGTGTTGTGTTTTTTTTTTTTTTACAATAGGGGGCGTGGCTGTACGTCTGACGTCATTGATCGGCTTTCCCGATGACAGGGAACAGCCGATCAATGACAGGCAGTGTAGGAAGCGCGGGGAGAGGTTTGTTTACACAAACCTCTCCCCGTTCTTCAGCTCCGTAACCCGATCGCGGGATACCAGCGGCGATCGGGTCCGCTGGTCCCGCGGCCGTGGTCACGGAGCTCCCGACCGGGTCGCGAGCGCGCCGCTGGCGACGCGCGCGCGACCCACAGGCAGGCACATGCACGATCACGTACAGGTACGTGATTTTGCCTGCCCGTGCCATTTTGCCGACGTATATCGGCGTTAGGCAGTCGGGAAGCGGTTAACCTTTTTTTGTGGGTAATTCTCATTTAAGGGGGTGTGGCCGGGGGTCGTGTCATATGCCTACATTCATTTGCTAGTAGGTGTCCCTCATTCCCATCTCAAAATGTTGGGAGGTATGGAGTACTGTGTCAGGGTTCTGTGATGTTTCTTAGGAAGCTATGTACAGCACCCTGCTGGCCCCTCCTGCCAGCCATGATCTGCCTGCATTGCATTTTTTTTGTTTTTTGGTGCCTGTAAAGCATTGCACCAGCGGTCAGATCTGTCAGTGTATCTGTCTGCTCGTACCTCGTACGGGTCAGGCAGATACACACGGACAGGAAGAATCAATGAGCTACCAGAGCACTCAAAGGTGCCATGGTAGTTCATTGAGAACTACAAGCCGACAGCCGCAAAGCTTGATGGGCACTGTAGTTTCCCATTCCCAGAGGACTGTGTATGGGTGACGTGGCTAGGTGGGCAGAGAAGATGCCCGCCCGCTGTCACTGGGGAGGAGGGAAGAGGGGGGAAATGACAGCAGCTGCTGGACCATGTTAAATGTTCCACCCTAAATCCAGGTGGCACCTGTAACATGTTCCAAAAGGTGAACTTATCCTTTTTTTATCCCAGTCCGAGGCTGACTGAGCTGTTACAAGCACTTTTCAAGACAGCCTGACTATGCCCACCTTTTCCACCCACCTCCTCCAATCGTAGAAGCTGTACTACAGCTTCTATCAGTAAAACTCGATCTATGAATGGAGGCGGGGCAGATAATTGATCTGCCCCCTCCATTCATAGATCACATTTCATTCACAGAAGCTCTAGTACGGATTCTGTGAATGGAGGAGGTGGGTGGTGAGTCTTGATGGGCATCTGCCACAGTTCAGCCCCATTTAACCCTCACTGCACTGGAAGATTATGACATTGGGGCTGGGTTAATCGGAGGAGGAAAAACTACATGATCTATATATGGAATGAGATAGTAAAACATATCCAGAAAGAAAGACATAAATTATATAGAAAAACTTTTCAGCTGTCTAGTGCCTGGTAGATCATGGCAACATAGATGAATCCCCTATTCCGACAACTTCTTCATCTTAAAGTATTACTAAACCCACAACAGTAAAATCAGTCTGTATATCCAGTAAAGCATGCTTGTTATACTCACTGTGGAACCTAAGGGGATAATCCTCTGCATTGTGTAAAAATGCTGTTTGATCCTGTTTTCTCTGATCCTCCCCTTTTACTGTTCCCAATCCATCTTCTGACATCACAGAGCCTTGGGGGCACTCTGCACATGCTTAGTTTGGTGTGTATTGCTAGAAATTTGTATTTTTTCCCCTTTCTGGGAGAGTGCATGTGATTGGCACAAGGCCAATCAGCGGTGCCCAGACAGAGGGTCAGGAGTCCTGCAGCCTCATAGGACATTCAGAGGAGAATGAAAACTCCTTCTACAAGCTTAAAAGTGGGAGTAAACTCCTATGTATGGTTTTTACCTATAGGTAAGCCTATAATAAGGCTTCCCTTTTTAGGTGCTGTAAATATCTCCTAAATGTGCACAGTTTAGGAGATATTTATTTTAGATGCAGCCGGTGACGTCACTGGTGCATGCGCTCTGCATGAACAGCATACCCGTGCCGTTCCTTCAGAGCTGTGCCGTAAACAGCGACAGTGATGACATCACCGCCTCAGCCATTCATATCGCTGAAGCCCATGAATCCAGAAAGAAGACGGGTGAAGATAGAAGTGCCTTCAGTGGTGACAGCGCGCCGCTGGAGGGCTTTTTTTCAGGTAAGTCTTGCGGGTTACTACAAGCTTTAACCACTTCAGCTCCGGAAGGATTTACCCCCTTCTTGACCAGAGCCTTTTTTTGCGATTCGGCACGGTGTCGCTTTAACTGACAATTACGCGGTCGTGCTATGTGCCTCCTAAACAAAATTGACGTCATTTTATTGCCCACAAATAGAGCTTTCTTTTGGTGGTATTTGATCATCTCTGCGGTTTTTATTTTTTGCGCTATAAACAAAAAAAGAGCGGCAATTTATAAAAAAAAAAAACACATTAACCACATGCCGACCGGCGCACGACGATATACGTCGACAGAATGGCACGTACAGGCAGGAGGGCGTATATATACGTCCCTCCTTTCGCCTGTCCGTGCCATCGGGAGCGCGCCGGGAGCGGCGCGCTCCCGCGCCGGTCGGGACCCCCGTGAGTCCGGCCGCGGTCCCCGCGGACTCGATCGCCGCGGGGACTCCCGCGATCGTCTCACGGAGCGGCTGAACGGGGAGATGCCGAGATAAACAGCATCTCCCTGTTCTGCCTAGCAACTAGTGACGCCGATCTCTGCTCCCTGTGATTGGAGCAGAGATCAGCATTCACTAGCTGACAGCCACGCCCCCCCACAGTAAAAAACACACCCCTAGGCCTACTTAACCCCTACACTGCCACCTTGTGGTTAACCCCTAAACTGCTAGTGTCATTTATACAGAAATCAATGCATTTAAATGCATTAATTGCTGTAAAAATGACAATGGTCCCAAAAATGTGTCAAAAATGTCCGATGTGTCCGCCATAATGTCGCAGTCACAAAAAAAATCGCAGATCTCCGCCATTAATAATAAAAAAAAATTATTAATAAAAATGCTATAAAACTATCCCCTATCTTGTAAACGCTATAACTTCTGCGCAAACCGATCAATAATCGCTTATTGCGATTTTTTTTTACCAAAAATATGTAGAAGAATACGTATCGGCCTAAACTGAGGAAAAAAAATGTTTTTTTATATATTTTTTGGGGATATTTATTTAAGCAAAAAATAAAAAATAATGCATTTTTTTCAAAATTGTCGCTCTATTTTTGTTTATAGCGCAAAAAATAAAAACCGCAGGGGCGATCAAATACCACCAAAAGAAAGCTCTATTTGTGGGAAAAAAAGGACGTCAATTTTGTTTGGGAGCCACGTCGCACGACCGCGCAATTGTCAGTTAAAGCGACGCAGCGCCGAATCGCAAAAAGGGGCCTGGTCCTTTGGCTGCAAATTGGTCCGGTCTGAAAGTGGTTAATTTTAACTTTTTGGTATAATAAATATCCCCCAAAAATATATAAAAAAACATTTTTGTTCCTCAGTTTAGGCTGATGCATATTATTCTACATATTTTTGATAAAAAAAAAAAAAATCGCAATAAGCGTGTATTGATTGGTTTGCGCAAAAGTTATACAAAATAGGGGATAGTTTTATGGCATTTTTATTGATAATTTTTTTTTTTTTTTACTAGTAATGGTGGTGATCTGTGATTTTTATCATGACTGTGACATTATGGCGGACACATCAGACAATTTTGACACGTTTTTTGGGACCATTGGCGTTAATACAGCGATCAATGCTAAAAAATTGCATTGATTACTGTAAAAATGTCACTGGCCGTGAAGGGGTTAACCACTAGGTGGCGCTGTAGGGGTTAAGTGTGTCCTAGGGGGTGATTCTAACTGTGGGGGGGGGAGGGCTGTGTGTGACACATCACTGATCAGCGCTCCCAATTACAAGGAGAGCTGATCAGTGACGACAGTGTCATTAGGCAGAAAAGGGGAGATGCTTGTTTACATTAGCAATTCCCCGTTCTTCCTCACCGTGAGACGTTAGCGGGTATCTCCGCAGACATTGGGTCCCCGGGACCCGTGATCAAGGTCACGGAGCTCCCAGTGGGTGAGCACCCGCAAGCAGCCTCTTAAAGGGCAACGTACAGGTACGTTAATCTGCCTGTACGTGCCCTTCTGTCAGCGCGAGGCGGTGACACTGATAGAAATCACAAGACTGCTATATACTGCTGATGAGAAAAGGTATTTAGCAGTTTATATTTACTAAAATAATTGCATTTCCATGTTCTGTGTACTGTGGGAGACCAGATATAGTGAATGCAGGGTCCTGGGTTTAGTAACACTTTAACCACTTTCAGACCGGACCAATTTGCAGCCAAAGGACCAGGCCCCTTTTTGCGATTTGGCACTGCGTCGCTTTAACTGACAATTGCGCGGTCGTGAGACATGGCTCCCAAACAAAATTTGACGTCCTTTTTTTCCCACAAATAGAGCTTTCTTTTGGTGGTATTTGATCGCCCCTGCGGTTTTTATTTTTTGCGCTATAAACCAAAAAGAGCGACAAATTTGAAAAAAACGCATTCTTTTTTTACTTTTTGCTATAATAAATATCCCCCAAAAATATATAAAAAAACATTTTTTTTTAGGCCTATACGTATTCTTCTACATATTTTTGGTAAAAAAAATCGCAATAAGCGATTATTGATTGGTTTGCGCAGAAGTTATAGCGTTTACAAGATAGGGGATAGTTTTATAGCATTTTTATTAATAATTTTTTTTTATTAGTAATGGCGGCGATCAGCGATTTTTATTGTGACTGCAACATTATGGCGGACACATCGGACATTTTTGACACATTTTTGGGACCATTGTCATTTATACAGCAATTTATACAGCAATCAATGCTATTTAAATGCACTGATTCATGTATAAATGACACTGGCAGTGAAGGGGTTAACCACTAGGGGGCAGTGTAGGGGTTAAGTGTGCCTAGGGGCGTGTTTCTTACTGTGGGGGGGCGTGGCTGTCAGCTAGTGAATGCTGATCTCTGCTCCAATCACAGGGAGCAGAGATCGGCGTCACTAGTTGCTAGGCAGAACGGGGAGATGCTGTTTTATTTGCGCATCTCCCCGTTCAGCCTTCCCGTGAGACGATCGCGGGTGTCCCCGAGTGCGCGCCGCTTCTGGCTCGCGCCCAATGGCATGGCAGCATTTTAAAAGGGACTTATATATACGCCCTTATGCCTGTCCGTGCCATTCTGTCGACGTACATCGTCGTGCGCCGGTCGGGAAGCGTTAAAGTTGCCCTGTCTGTGTATATCTATCAGTGTAATGAATAGTGTACACAGGCCAGGCACTATGTGTCCAGTAAAGGTCAAGGCCAAGAAGTCGCATGTATTACAATCCCGCCTGTCATACAGTAATGCGTACAGTAAGCACAGCGTTTCATTTAGAATGACCCCCACACTTAGAATCCCCAGCGCTATATGTTATGCATTGTAGCACCAAACTCAGTCACTTTTTTTTTTTTTAAGGAAATTAAAACCCATAAATTCTGTTTAGTGTTGGCTATGCATGGCTGTCACGGAGAGCTATAATGCCCCCTAAAACCTTGGGTTGCTTTTCACCTTTCATAAATTCCTAGGGAGATTCTATACAAAAAATAATTTTCAGCTCCGTGGCTCATTGTTATTCAAACTTGATTGATCGTCGTCATTTACCCAGCGAAGAAGTTAAGTGCTCCTGTCATTTCGGAGAGTATAATTGGGACGTTTCACAGGTCACTGATAGTGGCAGGGTTTCCCTTTTGATTAGTGTTAGACTGATAACAAAAATTACAGTTTCCAGTGATGGATGGGGCCCATAGTGTCTAAACGCAGCGCTCGAGCATTGTACCTAAACAAAATGAATTTGCATCTGATTATGTGCTTAAAGAGTAGAAGCTGGAAACCCGTGCTTCTTATTATTAAAGGGAGAGGAAGACCGGAGAGAGGGATGTTGTCCTTATCAATACAAAGGTTTTCTTTGGTATCAAAGTTTCCTCCAATTTATGACCTCCGTCTTTTTAAGGAGCACCTGTGCTTCATGTCATGACCATAAAGCTGAGGAGCAGGAGGTGAAGAACTGGATTTGGTTTTCCAGTGATAAAGCTTTTATTGTATTTTGAAGGTGCCCTGTTTAAAGGCTAAATAGCCGCCTATGTAATCAAGGGGCCCGTGAAAAACTGTGCAGCATTAAATAATTGTTTGTTTTTTCTTATAATTAACGTATTTATCAGCGTATAACACGCACATTCATTTTAAGAGGGAAGTTTCAGGGAAAAAAATCGTACATTTTAAATAAGGAACGTTGAAGCAAAATAAGGGTCAGTGCCCATCTGCAGCCTCATCATTGCCATCAATGCAGCAACTTCACCGTTGCCATCCACGCCGTTGCCATCCACCGTTGCCATCCATGCAGGAGCCTCACCGTTGCCATCCATGCAGGAGCCTCACCGTTGCCATCCATGCAGGAGCCTCACCGTTGCCATCCATGCAGGAGCCTCACCGTTGCCATCCATGCAGGAGCCTCACCGTTGCCATCCATGCAGGAGCCTCACCGTTGCCATCCATGCAGGAGCCTCACCGTTGCCATCCACGCAGGAGCCTCACCGTTGCCATCCACGCAGGAGCCTCACCGTTGCCATCCACGCAGGAGCCTCACCGTTGCCATCCACGCAGGAGCCTCACCGTTGCCATCCACGCAGGAGCCTCACCGTTGCCATCCACGCAGGAGCCTCACCGTTGCCATCCACGCAGGAGCCTCACCGTTGCCATCCACGCAGGAGCCTCACCGTTGCCATCCACGCAGGAGCCTCACCGTTGCCATCCACGCAGGAGCCTCACCGTTGCCATCCACGCAGGAGCCTCACCGTTGCCATCCACGCAGGAGCCTCACCGTTGCCATCCACGCAGGAGCCTCACCGTTGCCATCCACGCAGGAGCCTCACCGTTGCCATCCACGCAGGAGCCTCACCGTTGCCATCCACGCAGGAGCCTCACCGTTGCCATCCATGCAGGAGCCTCACCGTTGCCATCCATGCAGGAGCCTCACCGTTGCCTTCCATGCAGGAGCCTCACCGTTGCCTTCCATGCAGGAGCCTCACCGTTGCCTTCAGTGCAGCGGCCTCACCGTTGCCTTCAGTGCAGCAGCCTCACCACTGCCATCAATGCAGCCTGATCGATGCCCATCTACAGCCTAGAGGGGACAGGGAGGGGGCGGGACGTGCGCCGACAGATTACATACAGTGAGAATCTCCTATGATAGACAGAACAGTGGTCCAATGCCGGCCCAAGAGACGGGACTTCCTATTACAGAGGCCGCCAAGTAAACAGGAGATTCTCACTGTATGTATGAAATCTGACGGCGCTCGTCCAGTCCCCCCTCCCTGTCCCCTCGGAGGTTGGCTAAAATTGAAGTATAGGAGTATAACACGCACATGCTATTTGCACCCGATTTTTTAGGGTGAAAAGGTGCGTGTTATACCCCAATAAATACAGTATATCTTTTATTAAAGTTTTTCAAATTATTATTACAGGGTAAATGGAAAAGAAAAAAAAAATATATAGCATAACAGAAGTACACCAAAGAAAACCTTTCATATTGTTGATATTATTAGATGTTTAAAAAATTGGAAATGTGCTCATCAGACTGAATCAGATACAGTGTCTTGAAAAAGTATTCATACCCCTTGAAATTTTCCACATTTTGTCATGTTACAACCAAAAATTTAAATATATTTTATTGGAATTTTTTAGGACATGGGTTAGCATGTCTTACAGTCTAATCCAAGATTTCTCAACCAGGGTTCCTCCAGAGGTCACTAAGGGTTCCTTAACCACTTTCAGACCGGACCAATTTGCAGCCAAAGGACCAGGCCCCTTTTTGCGATTCGGCACTGCGTCGCTTTAACTGACAATTGCGCGGTCGTGCGACGTGGCTCCCAAACAAAATTGACGTCCTTTTTTTCCCACAAATAGAGCTTTCTTTTGGTGGTATTTGATCGCCCCTGCGGTTTTTATTTTTTGCGCTATAAACAAAAATAGAGCGACAATTTTGAAAAAAATGCATTATTTTTTATTTTTTGCTATAATAAATATCCCCAAAAAATATATAAAAAAACATTTTTTTTCCTCAGTTTAGGCCGATACGTATTCTTCTACATATTTTTGGTAAAAAAAATCGCAATATGCGATTATTGATCGGTTTGCGCAGAAGTTATAGCGTTTACAAGATAGGGGATAGTTTTATAGCATTTTTATTAATATTTTTTTTTTTATTAGTAATGGCGGAGATCTGCGATTTTGTTTTTTATTTTTTTTTTTTTTTTTTTTTTTTTGTGACTGCGACATTACGGCGGACACATCAGACATTTTTGACACATTTTTGGGACCATTGTCATTTTTTACAGCAATTAATGCATTTAAATGCATTGATTTCTGTATAAATGACACTGGCAGTGAAGGGGTTAACCACAAGGGGGCAGTGTAAGAGTTAAGTATTCCTAGGGGTGTGTTTTTTACTGTGGGGGGGCGTGGCTGTCAGCTAGTGAATGCTGATCTCTGCTCCAATCACAGGGAGCAGAGATCGGCGTCACTAGTTGCTAGGCAGAACGGGGAGATGCTGTTTATCTCGGCATCTCCCCGTTCAGCCGCCCCGTGAGACGATCGCGGGGGTCCCCGCGGCGATCGAGACTCACGGGGGTCCCGACCCAGGTCTTGGAGTACTTTTCACCTGGTCTTTTTTTTTTTTTATCCAGCAGTCCATGGTGAAAACCCTGAAATGTACTTTCTTTTTGTTTTTTGTTTTTTTTATTCGGATGTCCATGGTAAAGAATTGGGAAAGCAGTATGCAGCCTTGGAGCAAATCCATGTTTAAAAAGGATCTGCACCCCACCCTGTTTTTCTTTTGTTACCCCCCCTCCTTACCTTAACCACTTCCGGACCGCCCATCGCACATATGCTGCAACAGGGCAGCCCGGCTGAGCGATTTTGATGTACCTGTACATCATTCCTTGCATTAGATACAGCAGGGGTGCGCCACGGGAGTTTGCCCGTGGGTCCGGCGAACTCTGTCGACCAGCCACCCGCGATGCCGGTGAGGAGAGGCAGAACGGGGATTTCTGCCTTTTATATATATATATATAAAAATTTTACCAAAAATATGTAGTCGGATACACATTGGCCTAAACTGTGATGAATACATGTTTTTTTTTAATATAAAATATATATATATATATATATATATATATATATATATATATATACATATACACACACATATATATAATTATTTTTTTTTGCATATGTATTATAGCAGAAAGTAAAAAATATTGTTTTTTTTTTTCAAAACTGTCAGTCTTTTTTTTTTGTTTATAGCGCAAAAAATAAAAACCACAGAGGTGATCAAATACCACCAAAAGAAAGCTCTATTTGTGGGAAAAAAAGGACAATTTTGCTTGGGTACAACATTGCACGACCTCGCAATTGTCAGTTAAAGTGAAGCAGTGCCATATCGCAAAAAATGGCCTGGTCATTAAGGGGGTAAATCCTTCCGGGGCTGAAGTGGTTAAGGTGGTAACTGCACATTTCAGATACCCATCCAGCAGATCTAGCAATGTCCTACTGAGATCCTCTCATGCCTTGCCACAGCTGCCATGTTCTCTCTGACGTCATTTAGAGACCCGGCGGTTCTTTCTGGTTCAGCAGGGGCGGGCCCCCCAATGATGCACTGATAGGCCCGCCCCCTCCTCCTTTTCTAAACAGAAGGCTATGTCTCCTGGGATATGTGATGTGTGAATTCCGGGAGGCACAGTGGGCAATGTGCACATCATTCGACTAAGGTGACTGACTGTGCATGGGGAGGTGGGGCCAGACATTTTTTCCTAAAAAAAAATTAATAAAATAAAAAAGGTAAAAGAATCACAGCACAATAACAAAAGAGGATGGAAGGATGGGGTGGAGTGGAGGGAAGTAGCAGAAGAGGGTGAAGGTCCGCTTTAAGGTAATTTTAGCCATATTCGTGCACTTGCAGCAACACAGTTAAGTCCCGGTGGTGACACTTCTTTTTTTATTTGTACTAACACTTAATATGGCTACACTCACCTTAAGTTTGATGGAAGATACTGCATATAGCCGCATAAAGGAGAAAATCTATGAAACCATGCCCCTTAATGATCCTTTAGAGTTGAGGAAACAATGCTGCCCTTGTACTCTTGGTTTTGCATCATGATATGTCACAGATTCCTGGTTCTACTATCCCATGATATGGAAGAGATGTCGCACATGGTTCCTGGTTCTACTATACCATGATATGGAAGAGATGTCGCACATGGTTCCTGGTTCTACTATACCATGATATGGAAGAGATGTCACACATGGTTCCTGGTTCTACTATACCATGATATGGAAGAGATGTCGCACATGGTTCCTGGTTCTACTATACCATGATATGGAAGAGATGTCGCACATGGTTGCTGGTTCTACTATACCATGATATGGAAGAGATGTCGCACATGGTTCCTGGTTCTACTATACCATGATATGGAAGAGATGTCGCACATGGTTCCTGGTTCTACTATACCATGATATGATAGAGATGTCGCACATGGTTCCTGGTTCTACTATACCATAATATGATAGAGATGTAGCACATGGTTCCTGGTTCTACTATACCATAATATGATAGAGATGTCGCACATGGTTCCTGGTTCTACTATACCATGATATGGAAGAGATGTCGCACATGGTTCCTGGTTCTACTATACCATGATATGGAAGAGATGTTGCACATGGTTCCTGGTTCTACTATACCATGATATGATAGAGATGTCGCACATGGTTCCTGGTTCTACTATACCATAATATGATAGAGATGTCGCACATGGTTCCTGGTTCTACTATACCATAATATGATAGAGATGTCGCACATGGTTCCTGGTTCTACTATACCATGATATGGAAGAGATGTCACACATGGTTCCTGGTTCTACTATACCATGATATGGAAGAGATGTCACACATGGTTCCTGGTTCTACTATACCATGATATGGAAGAGATGTCGCACATGGTTCCTGGTTCTACTAAACCAAGATATGGAAGAGATGTCGCACATGGTTCCTGGTTCTACTATACCATGATATGGAAGAGATGTCACACATGGTTCCTGGTTCTACTATACCATGATATGGAAGAGATGTCACACATGGTTCCTGGTTCTACTATACCATGATATGGAAGAGATGTCGCACATGGTTCCTGGTTCTACTAAACCAAGATATGGAAGAGATGTCGCACATGGTTCCTGGTTCTACTATACCATGATATGGAAGAGATGTCGCACATGGTTGCTGGTTTTACTATACCAAGATATGGAAGAGATGTCGCACATGGTTCCTGGTTCTACTATCACATGTGGAAGAGATGTCGCAAATGGCTCCTGGTTCTACTATACCATGATATGGAAGAGATGTCGCACATGGTTCCTAAGTTTTTAAAAAGTTCCCATGTGCATAGTGGTATGGGGACACCATAAACATTTATTATTATTATTATTATTATTATTATTATTATTATTATTATTATATATTATATATATTTTTTTTTTCTTAAGGTTATGTTCTGTGGTTATTTTTTTTTTTGCAAATGGCACCTAGCATAGTTTTGTCTTTAACGTTCCACTTGTGTTCTAATATTGTAGGTAGGAGCCAGTGAGGATGAGGATGAAGATGATTTTGAAGAGGTCCCGGAGAAGGAAGGTTACGAACCTCACATTCCAGACCACCTTCGCGCAGAGTACGGTGAGTTTGCCCAGCTGCGAGAAGCTTTATCCCAGCATGTTACTGCAGCAGTAAAGTAAATAAACAGCCATTATGAAGTAATAAAAGGATCACTAGTGTGCGTAATCTCTCAGACTGCTGCAAGGAAGTCATTACAAAGATAGGAAAGGCGCGATTGGCCGCAGATAAACAAATACTTTGTAGGGGAAGAGGCGGCCGAGACTGCGGGCTTATTTCATTCAGTCATGTAGCCGTGTAGTTTAAAGCCTGCCGCTGTTATGTGCACTACAAAGGAATATTTATAAAAGGATATTTATTTCCCGGGGAAGAAAAATATACCGCTTCACACGCCTCTCTTGTAAATGGCTTTTCCTGGCGCGCTCGAATTACAGTAAATCTGTTTAATTAAATCCCATTATAAGGAGTGATATGACACCTCCTGGCATTGTACAATTATACTCTCTCGGAGGTTTCTCCGGGTATATAAAACTGAGCCATGCGAGGAGCCGCGCTGTGCGCTTTATAAAGGCACGCACATTAGCTTTTTCGCTACCGGTATGCGAGTAATGAGATCACAAAATATTTTAATATTAAGGCAAAGACTAAGGTAAACTCTACATAAATAGCCCCGCTGTTATTATTTTAATGTACCAGAAATAAAATCTACTGTTAAACAGAGATGGCGGTTAGTGAATGTGGTAACATGTATATAGCGTAAAAGTCAAGGTTTTTTTTTTTTTTTGTTTTTTTTTTTTAAATCGATGGGGTTATAAGCCTTTTTCCTTATCTTCTATGTAATAAGGTTATATGTAAAGCATAAAGATGTAGTAGTTGTTTTTTTTTTTTTTGTGTGTTTTTTTAAGAGTTTCTAAACACAAAAACGGAATACATTGCAGCTTACCAGTCATTAGATGTGGTGGCTGCATTCATTTATTTTTCCAGCCAGCTTTCCTTTAATTTACACCTGGTGATCCTGCCAGTAACACACTTCTTGTATTTACTAGCCTAGCCCTTCTATATTAGGGCAACAGAAACAAGATAGGACACCAGAACCCTGCCCCACTCTTATTGTCCTTAATAGTGGAAGGTGGTTTCTGTAGTTCCCCAGAAAAAAATGTATATAGTTAGTTGGTAAGGTTGAAAAAAGACAGTAGTCCATGCAGTTCAACATGTGTACTTCGTGTGTGTGTGTGTTCATGTTGATAATCATTTCCCATATCCCTGTATATTGTGTTCACTAATGTAGCGGCCATAACCCTCGATGGGGCGGCCTTGACTTTTGGGCTTACCGGTTACCTCCGTTTGGCTTGTTCTTCCATGTCTAGGGGTTCCCAGAGTTAGTACCCAACAACTTCGGACGCTGACACCATAAAAGTCCTTTTAGAAAGGTTTTTATTTGCAGGGGTAACATCCAACAGACACAGTCTCGTATGGGAACAGAGGGCAAGGGTGAAGAAACGCAGGCACCTTGAACTGCTGACAATTGAAAAGTCTCTAACACAAACCCAGAGAGTAGCCACTGGCAGATGGGCGCTTCAAAGCTGAACAAATCTCTAGCCAGAGATTATGGCAGTCAACACTTTGATCCGGAAACTTGTAAAGTCTCTGACATTGAATTAAGTCTCAACCGAAAGTGAACAGGAACCTTTTCTCAGTACCTGGAACGTTCTCTGTCTCCTTGGCAGTACTGCGAAACTGTGGATTCGTTAGTGTCCTTAATAACCCAGCAACCAGGCACTTCTTGGGATGCCAGCTTGTTGGCCCTCCTCCGAAAGAGTGCTCCCCCAGTCGCCTATACGAGCTGTGGTGCCCCTCCAAGGTTGAGAGCGCACCCGGACGCCTTGAATCCTCCCTCAGTTACTGCGCCTCAGACCAGCCGGTTCCGAGACTCGGGAACAGATGGATCCTTGCCCCAGACCAAGCGGGTCTATGGGGTTAGTCAAACTGACCATGTTGCGGGACGGAAAACGCTCCTGGGCCCGGGACCCCTCGCGGGGCTACCCCGGTCCAGATCCAGGAACAGGCGGCTACGGCTGAACCCCGAACACGTGACTTCAGCACTTTAAGTACCCTTCCCAGACTACACAGCAGGGTCAGGCGCACCCACTGATTGGCTTTGGGGAAGACTGATACTCAAACCGTCCAATCAAGCCTGGTTCTGGGCCTGTCATGTGTACCTCACTGTACCCATGACCAGGCAGAACCCTAGCACAGCCCAGCCAAACTGATTCCAAAGTTAACCTGCACAATTAACCCTCAGAACCCAACTACTGTTCTGAGGAAAAAAACAATTTCCACACATAGCGGACACCTTGTAAAAGTGTCACCGCTACACTAAGATGCACAAACAAGAGTTTTTTTTTACAACAAACAATCAATATTTCCTGCTGACACCACCCATTGTGGAAGAGAGTTCTACATCCATCCTGCCCAAACAGTTTAAAAAAAAAATAAAAAACAACATTCCCTGTGACCGCCATTAAAGTGATAAAAAAAAAAAAGAAAATGTAAAGCGACAGTGTAAATAAACCCCCAAAAAACCCTCCTCCACTCCTTGACACTTTTGGCATGTAATTTTTTTTTGGGGGGGGGGGCATGTACCTAGTTTTGACAGGTACCTGCTTCCACTTCCACTCAGATCCCTCTCCCCCTCGGCTAGACACATCACAGATCACAGGTCAAAGATGACTGCCGGACCATTCAGGACATTCAGGCAGCGTGACTCGCGCATGCGCAGTGCTGTCACAACAGGGTGCCCACAGTTGAAATGCCCGCAAGAGAAGAGGGAGAAAAACGATGGCCCGGGTGAGCACACAGCTGGATCCTGGGACAGATGAGTGTTTGTTTTTTTTTGTTTTTTGTTTTTAAGTCAACAGCTACACTTTTTGTAAAATGGTACTAGTGTCATACATCTGGTAATCATGCTGTGGATTGCACGCAAACCAAAATAAAAATAATAAAGAGAAAAATCTCTAATTTCAAGGCCCATAATGTAACATACATATCAAACTTTTTGTAATTGGGGGACCTTGGGCCCATGGAAAGACACTCGTAGCTCCTTTTGTGGATTTTGATTTAACACGTAAGAGGGAAAATTTGAGAATAAGAATGGAAGGAAGGACTAGTGAAGAAATAAGGGGTAAGGTGGGGGTGTGGGTGCCGTAAGTGGCTTTTATAGGTAAGGGTGACACGAGCGAGGGGGACACCATTTCCTGTCTTCTCTCCCGCCGATGTGCGAGTGCTTGGTGCCTCTTGTATTCAAGGACCTAGAGGGGGAATCTTTCGACTGATGTATAAGTTCCTCCATTTCTGCGATTTTTGTTATTCCTTTAAACCAGCCTGCAATGTTTTTTCAGCACATTTTTTTGTGCTGAAAGTGCCCCCCTCGGCTTATACTCGAGTGAAGCACTTTTCTGCAGCAGAGAATGACATTTTCCGTCCCGATTTTGGGGCATCGTATCTCGGGGCCACTTAGTGCTAGGAACCCCAAATTTGGTGTGCAAACCCAGTGGAACTACCAATACAACATATCCAAAATTTCCTAGCTCCAAGTGGCCCCGAGATACAGGGCCCCAAAGTCCGTCAACTGTGTCCATCTGCAGCAATGTCATTTTGGGGACCCTTTGGGTCCAGAGACCCCAAATTTTGGCTGAAGATAGGGGGCATCTAGGAGCCCTTAACTATCGAGTTTGGGGGACCTATGGCTGCAAATGGGCACAGTGAGGCTGCAAATGGGCATTGTTGACCCTCTTTTACCCTTACAGTAGCTGCGCATTTCTCACCCTAGGCTTATACTCGAGTCAATACGTTTTCCCAGTTTTTTTTTTGTGGTAAATTAGGTGCCTCGCCTTATATTCGGGTCGGCTTATACTCAAGTATATATGGTATGTCTTTTTTGGCATTGTGGAGTGGTGCAGCAGAAATTGTGCCAGTGAGTATTCTGAAGTGAAAGTGGTGATTTGATTTGTGAGATGGTGAACTTCTGTCCAGAATGGTTGCATTTGAGGGCAGGACCATCAGATGTGCAAAAGCGATCCCAACTCTTCATTACAATGCCAGCACTGGGGTGAGAGTGTAGGTGAGATCTTATGTAGCTTAAGGAGAGTCCTGTACCATGTGGAAAATATTTTGAATCCCTTTTCTTGCGTGTAGACATTTATTGTCCCCTTGTGGATATATGTGTAGATATTTTCCCACTCAGGTTTTGAGAGATCTAAGGATAGTTCCTGTTCCCATCTAAGGCTTGCTATATTAGATTTAGGGTCATGGTTGACAAACAGCATAGAATATATGTCAGAGATTAGGTGTCTTTGGGAAATTTTTCAAGTAATTTGACTTTGGTTTTCTTTTAGATCCATCACCACATTAAAGTAGTTGTAAACCCAAAAACAAAAGGAAGCAAATATCTTTCCAATATTAATTTTTTTTTCTTCTTTCTGTAGCCTTTGTTTCTCTAAACACAACTTTGTATTATAGAAATTACCTGTTGATCCCACCAGCCGCTATGGCCTCCTTCTTGGTGGCAATGATCTGCAGGCTCATAGAGCCTGTGCAGCGATGCCACTACAGTGTGCATGTTCTTCTTTCAGCCTATTCTTCTTCATGCCTATTTTGGCCTACTCAGGGATGACTCATAGGCAGCATCTCTGATACCTCCCCCTACTTCTAGAAACTGGTAGATTCTAGAAGAATGGAAGTTGAGGTAAGGAGGAGGTGCCTGGAGTATTCTGAGGGTCCTTATAAATCTCCAACAGATGGGTTGGCAGGGGGCAGGCCCCCTCAAATACTCAGGGTCAGCCCAGCTGGGGCAGTGGAGTTTGGTTGGAAGTTGGAGATAGTGTTAGGTTGTAGGTGGCCCTTGTAGGTGCCCCCTAGTCTGATTGACCTCAACCCGATAGAACACCTTTGGGATGAATTGGAGCGGAGACTGTAAGCCAAGCCTTCTTGTCCAAGATCAGTGCCTGACCTTACAAATGCAAGAAATGGAAGAATGGTCAAACATTCCCATAGACACACTTCTAAACCTTGTGGACAGCCTTCCCAGAAGAGTTGAAGCTGTTATAGCTGCAAAGAGTGGGCCAACTCAATATTGAACCCTACGGACTAAGACTGGGATGCCATTAAAGTTCATGTGCGCGTAAAGGCAGGTATTATTATTATTATTATTATTATTATTATACAGGATTTATATAGCGCCAACAGTTTGCGCAGCGCTTAACAAAATAAAGGCAGACATTACAATTACATAACAATTTGGTACAAGAGGAATCAGAGGGCCCTGCTCGCTAGAGCTTACAATCTAAAAAGAAAGGGTAAATTGATACAAGAGGTAATGGCTGTGGGGGATGAGTTGATGGAAAAAGTAAAACAGTGTTAGTTAGAGGCAGGATAGGCTTCTTTAAAGAGAAAGGTTTTCAGGGATCGTCTAAAGATGGATAGATTAGGGGACAGTCGGACAGATTGGGGTAGAGAGTTCCAAAGGATGGGAGAAACTCTGGAGAAATCCTGGAGGCGAGCATGGGAGGAGGTGACAAGGGAGCTAGAGAGCAGGAGGTCTTGAGAGGACCGAAGAGAGCGGCTTGGTTGGTATTTTGGTACTAGGTTAGTGATGTAGCTGGGGGCAGAGTTATGGATGGCTTTGTAAACTATTGTTAGTACTTTGAATTTTATTCGTTGTGTGAGTGGAAGCCAGTGGAGGGATTGGCAGAGAGGGGTGGAGGACGCAGAATGGTTGGTAAGGTGGATAAGTCTTGCAGCAGCATTCATTATGGACTGAAGGGGGGATAGTCTATGTAAAGGTAATCCAATGAGGAGGGAGTTGCAGTAGTCGAGGCGAGAGATAACCAGGGAGTGAGTTAGAAGCTTGGTGGTGTCATTCGTTAAAAAGGGGCGTATTCTGGAAATGTTGCGGAGGCTAAGGCGGCATGATTTGGACAGGGATTGTATGTGGGTCCGAAAGGACAGTTCAGAGTCTAGGATTACCCCTAGCACCCTGGCATGTGGGGACGGACTGATAGATGTGCCATTGATCTTGACTGAGAAGTCAGGGGAAGGGGCACGTGGGGGAGGAAATATTAAGAGCTCAGTTTTAGACAGATTAAGTTTGAGAAAGTGGTTTGACATCCAGACTGATATGTCTGCTAGTAAATCAGTGATGCGTGAGGAGATTGATGGGGTGAGTTGAGGGGCAGAGAGATAGATCTGGGTGTCATCAGCATATAAATGGTAGTGGAAGCCATGTGAGGCTATCAGCTGACCCAGGGAGGATGTGTAGATTGAGAATAGTAGAGGTCCAAGGACAGAACCTTGGGGGACCCCAACAGTAAGAGGAGTTGGAGAGGAGGAAGTGGAGTTGTAAGTGACACTGAAGGTGCGATGAGATAGGTAAGATTCGAACCAACGGAGAGCACAGCCATGGAGACCAAGCAAATTTAGTTTTTTGAGGAGGAGGGGGTGGTCAACTGTATCAAAGGCAGCAGAAAGGTCTAAGAGTAAGAGTACGGAATAATGACCATTGGTTTTGGCTGTTAGTAAGTCATTTGTGAGTTTTAGGAGGGCAGTTTCTGTGGAGTGCTGTGGGCGAAATCCAGACTGAAGGGGATCCAGAAGGTTATTCTCAATGAGGTGGTCGCTCAGTCGGCTGTAGACTAAACGTTCAAGGAGTTTGGAGGCAAAAGGGAGTAGAGAGATGGGTCTTAGATTGTTAAGATTGGTTGGGTCTAGTGAGGCCTTTTTTGGTATGGGAGTGACTAGTGCGTGTTTTAGAGGGTTGGGGAAGATGCCAGTAGAGAGGGAGAGGTTGAAGATATGAGTTAAAGACTGTAGGATAGAGTCAGATGGTGACCGTAGTATTTGAGAAGGAACAGGGTCCAGGGGGCAGGAGGTTAGGTGGGCATTAGAAAAAATTTTAGTGACTTCCTCTATAGTAGCTGGATTAAAAGAGGAAAGTATTGATTGTGCAGGAGGACAAGGAGTGTAAAGTGAGGGAGATATGTGTAGAGTAGAGAACTCAAGACGAATTGTCTCAATCTTGTTTTTGAAGTGATTAGCAATCTCCTGGGCAGTGAGTAAGTTAGTGGGTGGAGGTAATGGAGGACGAAGTAGAGAAGTAAATGTAGAAAAGAGTTGACGGGGACTGCGTGAGAGGGTGTTAATGAGAGTGGTAAAGTAGGTCTGTTTGGCAGTGCGCAGGCAGGAATGGTATTTTTGGAGGGCAGATTTATATTGGCTGAAATCTTGCTGTGACTTAGTCTTACGCCACAGACGCTCAAGAGCACGGCTCTGCTTTTTGAGGCTTCTGGTGTTGTCTGTCTGCCAGGGTTGTAGCGGCCGGGGTAATATTGTGTGTGTGTGTGTATGTGTATATATGTATGTATATGTGTATATATATATATATATATATATATATATATATATATATATATATATATATATATATATATATATATATACATACATACATACAGGGCTTTTTTTTTTTCTCTGAGAATAGGTGCAGGAACATCTGAGTCACCCCTTGTCTCTGCCCCTTACCCACCTCTGACCACCGTCCCTTGATTCCACCCCCTACCCACCTACCAGTACTGCCCCTTTTAGAGAATACAGAACCAAGTATCGTTTTGTGGTGCTAAATCATTTGTATGGAACATGTTGATAAAAAGAAAAGCAGTAAAATGGATCCCCTGCAGTCAGCAAAAATAAAATCCCAGCAATAGACTCCACAGCAACAATGGACTCCACCCCAACAACAATAGACTCCCTGCAGCAAGAGTGAACTAACCACAACAAAATATCACACCCAGTAACAAAATATACACCCAAGCAACGTTAGATTAGATCTCCCAGCAGCCAGTAAAAATAGACTTCTCCCTCAACAGTAGATCCCTTCCAGCAACATAAGACCCCCCAGCAACAATAGATTCCCCATCAGCAACAATAGACCCTCACACAAAAACAGATCCCCACCAGTGACAATAGATCCCCCAGCAGCCAACATCCATAGACCCTCCAGCACACCCCACACCCCACACCCCACACCCCATGCTATTACATACATTCAGTGCTGGAGGTGCCGGAACTGCTTTCCCCCACGTTCCCGCTGAAAAAAAAGCCCTGTGTGTGTGTGTGTGTATGTGTGTATGTATATATATATATATATATATATATATATATATATATATATATATATATATATATATATATGTATGTGATTTTATATATATATATATATCTCTCTCTCTCTCTCTCTCTCTCTCTCTCTCTCTCTCTCTCTCTCTCTCTCTCTCTCTCTCTCTCTCTCTCTCTCTCTCTCTCTCTCTCTCTCTCTCTCTCTCTCTGTCTCTATATATATATATATATATATATATATATATATATATATATATATATATATATATATATATATATATATATATATCTCTTGTTTTTTTTTGTTTTTTTTTCACTTGCAAACGTCAATGACCGAATTCCACTGCTTCTGTACATTTTATGTGCGCGAGTTTAACAGGCTGACCCTGGCAACCTCCAAGCTTTCAGCCCCATTTTACAAGGTCAAATACTGCTCCCAGTACATGAATTTGCTGGTAATTTACTAGCCGGTGAGAGATAAGATGAGTGGATTAATTTGATCACAAGATAAGGTACAGTAGGAAAGGGTCTTGATCTTTGTTCATCAGGTTATTAAATTGTAAGAATTCACTTTTATGTAGCGCATTGTTCTGCCTTATCAAGCCATCTGCTCAGAAGTATGATTTCAATGGAAACATGATGGCTTGGAAATGAAAGCTGACCTGACAAGTTAAAGGAGCTGTAAAGCTTAAAATGAATTTTATCTTTTAAAGAGCTGTTAATTTCCTTTACAAGTACTTTGATCAGACGAGGAACAATTTTTGGGGGTTAACTGGATTTCATTTAATTCCAACAGAAGTATGTTGTTTTTAACATATTGTATGATTTGGGTAATTAACTAATTACTGTGCATTTGCACTTATAAAGGTTGTACTATAGCGTATTTGGGGCATACATGCTTTCAAGGGACCCTATACCCCTCTTAGATGGCTGTCATAGGAACAGTAGTCCCACTAGAGAATGCACTCTCACCTCTTGTTTGAGTGACAGCTGTAGAATATAGGATTTCCCATTACTTTCTGTCTCCATGACCATGGTCACAGGACAAATAAAGAGGGCGAATCTATCTAGCAGGGACACACAGAACAGTAAAGACCTGACATGGATCCTTAAGCCGGCCATACATGGATCGAAATCTGGCTGGTTCAGCAGGGAGCAGCCAAATTTCGATCCACGTATGGGCAGGCTGGTTTTACAGATGTTGATATACTGATTGACTGAAAGAAATTGTTATATGGTTGATTATATATTGAGTGTGTTTTTTTTGAGTATTTGGTTTGAGAAATTTCAGTTTTGTTAGGAGAAGAAAGAGAAATGATGTGGTTGAATACATATCGATTATAGAGTGTGTGGCTAAAGCCCGCTGTCGGCTGATGTCAGAGCCAGTCCAGGCTCTGAAAAGATCCTGACCATATGTTCGGGATCCACCCAGATTTCTGGACCGGCAGCTGGCTCAGCCTTGCAGTGAGCCGCTTGAAGACTAAGCCAGCTGGTCCCACCCCCTCCACAGCCCAGTGCTCCAGTGAGTGCTGGAGGGGCAGAGCAGAGAGCCGGTGACTGTCAGTCACCGGCTCTCTGCAGGCTGAAGGCCGAGAGCTGAGCGTTCAGTGGTGTTCGCACAGTTCTCTTTCTTGGAGGGTGCGGAGGACAAGTGCAGCATCGAACTGATGCTGAATCCACCTAGGTTCTCCTTTAAAGCTTGACCTCTGTAGTGTGAGAACTGACACTTCCTGTGAAGAAACAACATATCCCACAATCCCTGGGTGTTGCAAGTAAGAGCTGCATAGTAATTCGATCTGACATACACAAGCGAGCAGAACATACACAGAGTTGGAGATGTGTTTCATCACATAAGCACTCCCACAATTGTGATGCAACATAGAGGAGGGAGTGATGAGGCATGCATTAGGTGCTCTTTGACCCAGAACAGGAAGTTATCTTGTCCCTTTGGCAAATAGGGACAAGCTAGCAGAAGGAATGCATGGAAATGGGGAAATTAATCAGCCATGACACTGTAAACTACAGCCACAACATATGAGCCCATCATTACAAGGTAAGGCAATTAAACAACACAGGGAATATAATACTATATATCAGGGGTGCCCAACCTTTTTAAAGCCCCATACACACTATCAGATTTTCTGCTGATTTTTGTCTTCAGATTTACCAAAACCATGTAATATGAGGTCAAACCTTAGGCGTTTCAATTTGTATGCAATCAGGCAGGCCCTTGCACTACATGGTTTTGGTAAATCTGAAGACAAAAATCAGCAGAAAATCTAAGAGTGTGTATGGGGCTTAAGAGCGAGGGCCACTTAAGAAACTTGGTAACCAGTCGCGGGCCACAATGAGCGGAGTGGGTGTATGACTGGTCACGGCTACTCTATAGGCCCTCCAATCCGTTCAACCCAGATTTTTTTTTTTTTTTCGAGGATTGGAGGCAGGTGGGAGTAAACGGACACAAGTCTGTTTACATCTGCCGCTCTGTAGAAGTGAATTGAGGGTCTGATTGTGTAGAGCCGATCGTGTGAAAAGGGCCTAAGACTTTCATACTGACGTGCTGCGGTTTACCCACACTGCGGGTGCCGCTTAGTGCACCTGTGTCTATCCTGCGGGTTAACTGAACTTTGCCATAGCCTGTGGCAAAAGCCGGCACTGTAGAGGAAGCATCGGCTTATGGGGCTCTTCTCTGCAGCCGCTTTCTTCCTCTACCACCAGCTTCATTCACAACACTGATGCTGTGGTATGACGGGTCGGCAACCTGCGATCTGGGCTTGCTAACCCACCATTCCAGAGCAGGAGGTTGTGGGCCACATCAGAGGGCTCCGTGGCCCCCGGGCCACTGGTTGGCCACCCCTGCTATATATAATATGATACTAATACCTAGTTAAAACAATAATAACATTTAAAAGTTTACAATGGATTTAAGTTTTTTTTTTTATGCTGGGCAAAAAGAATGCTAAGATGATACTTTACTGATATTGCACTATTTATTATATGTACACGTTTTATGGGATGTGGATAAAATGGTGTAAGTCTTTTGTATTTATCCATTTGGTGTTCCTCAATTCTGTGCTGTTGATGACTTATTTGTTGACCTATTCCACTATATTGCCTACTTTACCTTCTCTAAAAATGTGTCTTTGTATACCTACATATGTATGCTCACTCATTCAAGTTCTTTTGCCATCCACATATAATCAACAATATTGTCTTATCACTTTCTGCATGATGATAAATTCTTCATATTTGGAATGCATGCTGAAAATATTATCTTGACTCTTGTCTGTAGATTGTGGTGCATTATTATTTGTATTTTTTTTTTTTTATTTCTGTGCGTATTTTACTGAAATATGTGAAGTATTTTAGACTTGCTCATTTATGAAATGAAGTGTGAGATATTTTGAACATTGGTGATTAAGTGATTAAGTTAGTGAGCTGTGAAGTCATTACCCATTAGAGGGTGTCATACCAAATTAAGGTGTTCCATATTCTTAACGACCTTTCATTAGTTAAGTCCTTATTTACATTTGCACCTAATGTCCAAGTGTCAAGAAGTCATGGCATGTATCAGAAATCAGCAGCTGCTTGGTTTTATGCTTAAATGAAAATTTTACCAAATCAGTCGTGTCAAAAAAAACTCTCCTCCACTTTGTTCTAGTATTATGTGAACTTGCCCACAGTGTGTACAGTCTAAAATAGGACCGCCTTCTGAAAATGTTAGTTTCCTTGCTGTTAAGCGGAACTTTTTATATCAGTTCTTTCTAAGCCACTGACCTAGAACAAGTATGCAGATCAGATTTTAATGGAATTAAGAAAATTGCATCAGTTTTTGGAGTTCCGTCAATCTGGTGTTTGCCAATCCATGTATGCCTTAGCCATACGCTGGACACGCATCTGAGGACTATGCAGGCAAGAGTGGTGACATTCATATGAAAATCAAGTCTAAAGAAAGTTACATAGTTAGCTAGGCCGAAAAAAGACACAAGTCCATCCAGTTCAACCACAAAAAAAAAAGAAATAATAAATGAAAATAAAAAACATCGTACAATCCAACACACCCAATTCCACACCCACAGCTGATCCAGAGGAAGGCAAAAAAAACCCCAAGAAGAGCATGCTCCAATCTGCCACAGCAGGGGGAAAAAATCCCTTCCTGATCCTCCTAGAGGCAATCGGATTTTCCCTGGATCAACTTTACCTATAAATGTCAGTACCCAGTTATATTATGTACATTTAGGAAAGTATCCAGACCTTTCTTAAAGCAATCTACTGAGTTAGCCAGAACCACCTCTGGAGGGAGTCTACTCCACATTTTCACAGCTCTTACTGTGAAGAAATCTTTCCATATTTGGAGATGAAATCTCTTTTCCTCTAGACGTAAAGAGTGCCCCCTTGTCCTCTGTGTTGGCCGTAAAGTGAATAACTCAACACCAAGTTCACTATATGGACCCCTTATATATTTGTACATGTTGATCATATGTCCCCTTATTCTCCTCTTCTCAAGAGAGAATAAATTCAGTTCCTCTAATCTTTCCTCAAAGCTGAGCTCCTCCATGCCTCTTATCAGTTTGGTTGCCCTTCTCTGCACTTTCTACAGTTCCCCGATATCCTTGACATTGCATGCTATTATTGAGCTTATGATATACCAAAACCCCCAGATCCTTCTCCACTATGGATTCCCCCAGTTGTACTCCCCCTAGCATGTATGATGCATGCATATTCTTAGCCCCCAAGTCAGATGTTCTTTTTAAATTCAAGTTACTCAAAGTAAATGCATGATGGCCATGAAGCTTGCGATTGCAGAAGAAATTGGCAGCAGCAGCTTCCATGTTTCTCTCAAGATATTTTCTCTTTAAGGAGCACCTACCCAAAAATGTATTTATTTCTTCGCTACTAATTCAGTGACTAATACATTCTTAATGGTCACTCAAATAGCTAGTGCATATTATCTCCTTTATGAGGGTGACCTTGATGGACATGTTTGTTGTCAACCTATGTATTTAACCTATGTGACCGAGTAACTAATTCTACTAATACAAAAGTTGTACAAGCTAGGACTTAACCCTTGGGTGAATAAATAAAGAAAGAATTTCGCGCAATATATAGCTAAAATTAAAGTGCAATAGGAATATTCCGATATTAATACTACTGGTACAATAATACAATACTCATAAACATCAATGTCTACATAAAGTAGTACATAAAGTGACAGGTGCATATGTGCAAAACCATAAGAGTACCATATAAGGTGCTGTGAGATGCAAATAAAAATAAAAATAATTCAAACAATCGAATGAATTCAAACAATTACCGTGCATTCAAATGCTAAAGTGCTGTGCCATTAGATGGTTACTGAGAAGAGTCAAATAATGGATGAGTAATCAATGTCAGATGAATGGTTAATAATACTAGTAGAAAAAATATTAAATATTAAACAAATAAATAGAAAATTGAATAGATAAATAAATAAATAAATCTATATATATAGTCCCAGGTTGGATAAAATATATATGAATAAAACAGTGTCCAAGTTAATCCATCCGGTCCTGATGGTATATTTAGTCAGGTACCGTATTCGCTTCAATTAGGCAGTAATTGTATATTCCGTTCATTCAGGTTATCAGCATTGACTGCATGATATAAATATTAAATCCTGTATGTTTTCTGCAGCGGGTACTTGGTCCTGATTTTCATACACTTCAATCCAATCACTAGTCTCTCAAAACTCTCACCTCAAATCTGAAAGATTGTAGCTTTTCGGGCATATCCTATAGCCCCATGGATTGTGGATACTGGTTGTTCTGCATAAAACTGGTTAGAGTAAAAAACTTCTCCTTTAAGGGCGTTTGCAATCTTGATTCCTGCAGTGCTCAGTGTCAAAACAAGACAAAGGGCAAAGAAACAAGAAAGGGAAGCCTCCACTAGTGTAGTATCTTGATTAAATATGGGCAAGTTTATTAAAGTACAGTGGGTGGACTCTTACATTAAAATCAAGGTTTAAAAGCAAAAAAACGGCATAGACATGTATAGAAATAAATATCTCCTAGGCGTTCTCAGCGCCTTCTCACGTCTCACGTCTCCTCTGCCTGCGGCCACTCCCTACGCGTTACGACACGTCACGTGTCTTCATCTGGGGAACCGGATTGGCTAATTAGGCTTTGTTTATATTACGTGTAACCGGAAGTTGGTATTCGGCCATCTTAGTTATGGTCAAGTGTTTACTAGGCGGCGGCCATTTTACCGGTGGGTTGGTTATTGGGGCGGATATGTATTGCGTTCCACCTGTGCGTTCCACCTCTATATTCCACCGTTATGGCAGCCATTATCCTGTGGATTTGTGGGTTGTTAAAACAAGCATGTTTTCAACAATGCGTTCCACCTCTGCGTTCCACCATTATAGCGGCCATTATCTTGTAGATAAGTTGGTGGTTAAAGTTATTTACTGGGAATATTATAATGTAATATTAATACATCCCGGGACTTAATGATGTCATGATCATGTTATACTATCCCCCCCTGGGTAAAGTGTATATGTTAGTAAAGGCCACATATATTCCATGTAAGTAGTAATATACATCTACAATGTATATAGATTACTCCTAATGGTGGTGGTTAAAATGCCATAAATAGACCTTAAAGAAAAAATAGCTATAAAAAGGATAATAGTGTTAAAATGGATAATGTCCTATATGTAAATGATCTATTTGGTCCCAGTTTATAGATACTGGTCACCTTGGGTGATTCCGTGGATATGCAGTTGGCTAAAGGATAGATATCAGAGTGTGGTTGTAAATGGGGTTCACTCAGAACAGAGCCCAGTCACTAGTGGGGTACAACAAGGCTCTGTACTAGGTCCTGTTCTATTTTATCTCTATGTAAGTGATCCAACTAAAGGTTTGTTGGGGAAGGTATGTCTTTTTGCTGATGCAAAGGTGTGTAATAGGGTTGGTATCCCTAGAGTTGTCTGTAACATGGAACAAGATTTGGCATTGCTGGAAGATTGGTCAAAGAAATGGAAACTTCAGTTTAACCTCTTGGCGCTGGTGCCTCCCAGCTCTTTAAGAGGTTTATCACACCGGGAGGCGGGGCGCAGCGCAGCTCAAGACCACGTGACCGCCGTGATTGGCAGTCACGTGGTCCAAAAACTCCCGATCGCTTCTTCAGGAGCTTTTGGTACAGCGATGGTAACTATTCTGGGATTCTGCAGCGCAAGCTTTCAGCACAGGTGTATAGGGGGCAATTAACGCAAATATGCGGCCCCTCTGCGCTAAGGACCAGGCGCCGAGAGGCCACATATTTGCATACAGCCGGCGCCATGGGGTTAATGTTTCTAAGTGTAAAACATTGAACCTAAGGAAAATCCTTAGAAAGTACATTTGTGGTACAGTGTTGGCCAGCACTACAGGGGGAAAAGATTTGTGGGTACTTATTTTACACGATTGCAAAATGAGCAAACGGTGTGACCAGGCAGTAAGGTAAGCAAATGGAATTCTAGGATGCATCACTAGAGGGATCACCAGCAGGAGGAAGGAAGTCCTGATTCCCCTATATAGATCTTTGTATTACTAAAGGGATCACAGGAGGAGGAAGAAGGGTCTGATTCTCCTATATAGATCTATAGTGAGACCTCATTTAGAACTTCTGGAGACCTCACTTACAAAAATATATTGATCAGCTAGAACGAGTCCTGAGATGGGTAACAAAAACGATGAAAGGTTTGGGGGATAAAACATATTGAGAGCGACTTCAGGAACTTAATATGTACAGTCTGGAGGAAAGAAGGGAAAGGGGAGACATGATTGAAACTTTTAAATACATCAAGGGGGTGAATAAGGTTCAGTAGGGCAGTTTTTTCAATATGAAACCAAAATCAAGAACACGGGGACATAACCTCATGCTAACTAATCTTCGACAGTATTATTTTACTGACAGGGTAGATGATTCTTGGAATAAACTTCCAGCAGAGGTAGCGAGCCAGTGAACAGTAATGCCCCGTACACCCGGTCGGAAATTCAGACGGAAAAAGTCTGATCGGATTATGTTGTCGGAAAATCCGATCGTGCGTGGGCTCTAGCAGACTTTTTCCATCGGAATTTTCGACGGGAAAAGTTTGAGAGCAGGACCTAAAATTTTCCGACAACAAAATCCGATCTGACCTTTTCCGATCGTGTGTATAGAATTCCGACTATAAAGAATAAATTTGGGGATAAAAGCTATTGGCTACTGGCCTCTACATAGTCCCGTCATATGTTTTCTACGTCCCCTCGTTCGGAACGATCGGATTTTCCGACAACTTTGTGTGACCGTGTGTATGCAAGTCAAGTTTTGGCCAAAATCCATCAGAAAAAATCTGACAGATTTTGTGGTCGGAATGTCCGACCGTGTGCATGGGGCATTAAACCTAGATCCTCCAAAGAGTGATGAAGTCTTCACACAATGTAATGAACTCCTCAAAGGTAGTTGCCTCACACTCGCGTGTTTGGCAACAGAGCAGTTACCCATATAGGGTTAAAATCTTCAATACGCCACTCTCCAATAGGTACAATCCCAGGAGGAAGTCGTGATGGCGAAACATGTCGGGACGTGGCTGTACAGCAGCTTGTAGGATTTTTCTGACATCACGAGAGACGCTCTGGGTGCATCTTTAGCGTGGTGAGACATTGCCTGCTGTTTGTCGCTCATTTTCTGCCTTAGCGCTCTGGGTTACATCTTTTCCAATGCTTGTTATACAGGTGCACCTTGTAAATGCGATAGTTGAAGATTTTATACAATAAATGGATCACCTTTTTAGACGTTATTGCACTAGTGGAGCTTTATTTTTATCTCCCCTCTGTGAGTGTGCTACACCTTGATTGTACCTATAGGAGAGTGGCGTATTGAAGATTTTAACACTATATGGGTAACTGCTCTGCTGCCAAACACGTGAGTGTGAGGCAACTACCTTTGGTGAGTTCATTACTGACGGGGAGAGGTGCTTATGACACTCACATTGTGTGAAGACTTCATCACTCTTTGGAGGATCGCTTACACTACTCTGTTTTTTTTGCACTGTTTATGTGACTTTTCCATGGACTATTCACTGATTTTCCATTCCATACACCTTATGCCATTTTTTGGGTATTTCATCACATATTTTTTACATTGAGCGCTGCTGTTTACTTTTAGTTTTTCAAGTAAATATGCTTATTGAGATAATATGCGCTGGCTTTTTGAATGACCATTAAGAATAAATCATTGAATTAGTAGCTAACAAATAAATTCATTTCTGGCTTAATATCTTAGATATACATGAAATCTGCCTTCTGGCATAGTTCCAACTCCGGTCTTGGGGTTACCCCCCTATCTATTGGCACCCCAACCCTTAAAAAGAAGAAAAAATATTGCATGCATATCTTTTTCCAGGCGTCTACGGTCTAGCTATTTTAGATGGTCACAGGTCCACTTTATTAACTTCTTCCCCTAGCAGTGGGCAGTTCCTGAGTGCTGCAGGGAGTGATGAAGCTAAATGATGTGATGCTACTGTCTGCAGCAATCTCCTGTGAGTCCGGAGGGGATGGCAAGGCCTTGATGTCCTGGGATCACTGGAAGTGCATTGAATGACGCTGGGTTAAAGAACCCAGAAGAATGTTGGTGCCAGACTGGTAAGTATGTGGGGGACAGCGTTGGAGATCGGATGGGTATTGCAGCTTTTTAAAGATGATGTTTTAGGGGTTTTGATTAGTCATTTTTGACGTCTTTATTGCTTTTTGTATGCCTATGAATAGGCAGGTCGAGAAGAAGTGGTAGTTTGGAAACAGTACAGATCTTAATTCTATAAGGGACAGAAGACCCCTAGTTAATGATTGGATCTGGTATGCAGACCTGGGTACTCCATGTAAAGTTCAACTGGCTTGAGCCCTGAGAGACATAAGAAGCAGTCAGGTGATTTAGTACTTTGACATCATCTGAAAAGTGACATTTTCGGTTTTGGGTGGACTGACCTTAAATCATGTTTATTAGCAGATTTGTCTTTGGACTGTTGCTCATGAAAAGGAAATGAGAAACTCGGACACAGACTCTGTAGAATGCAGATGAGTGGAGGAGTAGATTGAAATGGCCCATTCATCAGGCTGTTCCATTGCAGAGGTGCTTTTATACCGTTCAAAACAATGAGGGGCTGGGAAAGTGATTATTTCCTGTGTGTAATTAGTTTGGATTAAAACATGATTAAAACAAACAAGTAATTGCATTTTGGAGATGTTGGCATTCAATGATTAAAAATGTTGTTTACAAAGCCCGGTGCCTAATAGATTCATAAATTCGTCATTGGGAAGAGACTTTGCAAAGCCAACCATGGCAAAAGTCCCGATTCTTGTTGCATACTTGTGTGTAGATGGTTATTTCGTCTTTTTTTTAGGGGTCAAATTTAATACTGTAATTTTTCTTTCTTAATCTAAAAAACAATATCTCTATAGTGATGCAAAAAATTGTATGTGAAAAAATGGTTAACTCATATTAAACCATAATGAACAATGTGCATCAAATTGTGAAATAGCAGTCTCATAAAACATACAGTGCCTTGCAAAAGTATTCACCCGCCCCCCCCCCTGGCATTTTTCGTGTTTTGTTGCCTCACAACCTGGAATTAACATGGATTATTTGAAGATTTGCATCATTTCATTTGCAGAACATGCCCACAACTTTTGAAGATGTTTTTTTTTATTGTGAAGCAAACAACAAAAAGGACAAAATAACAGAAAAAGTCAATGTGTATAACTATTCACCCCCCTAAAGCCAATACTTTGTAGAGCCACCTTTTGTGGATATCACAGCTCCAGGTCGCTTTGGATAAGTCTCTATGAGCTTGCCACGTCTTACCACTGAGATTTTTGCCCATTCCTCTTTGCAAAACTGCTCCAGCACATTCAAGTTGGATGGTTTGCGCTTGTGAACAGCAATCTTTAAGTCTGACCACAGATTTTCTATTGGATTGAGGTCTGGGCTTTGACTAGGCCATTCTAACACATTTACATGTTTCCCCTTAAATCACCTAAGTGTTGCTTTAGCATTGTGTTTGGGATCATTGTCCTGCTGGAAGGTGAACCTCCGTCCTAGCCTCAAATCACACACAGAGTGGTACAGGTTTTGTTCAAGAATATCCCTGTATTTAGCACCATCCATCTTTCCCTCAACTCTGACCAGTTTCCCAGTCCCGACTGCTGAAAAACATCCCCACGGCATGATGCTGCCACCACCATGTTTCACTGTGGGGATGGTGTTCTTTGGGTGATGTGATGTGTTGGGTTTGTGCCAGACATAGTGTTTTCTTTAATGGCCAAAAAGTTAAAATTTTAGTCTCATCAGACCAGAGCACCTTCCTCCATACATTTTGGGAGTCTCCCACATGCCTTTTCGCAAACTCAAAACGTGCCATTTTGTTTTTGGCTTAAAGTAATGACTTTCTTCTGGCCACTCTGCCATAAAGCCCAACTCTATGGAGCGTACGGCTTATTGTCGTCCTATGTACAGATACTCCAGTCTCTGCTGTGGAAGTCAGCAGCTCCTCCAGGGTTACCTTAGGTCTCTGTGCTGCCTCTCTAATTAATGCCCTCCTTGCCCGGTCCGTGAGTTTTGGTGTGCGGCCGTCTCTTGGCAGGTTTGCTGTTGTGCCATGTTCTTTCCATTTGGTTATGATAGATTTGATGGTGCTGCTAGGGATCATCAAAGATTTGGATATTTTTTTTTTTTTTAACCTAACCCTGACTTGTACTTCTCAACAACATTGTCCCTTAGGGCTCTTTCACACGAGGCGGATCAGTGCTGATCCGCCCCGTGGATATCCGATTGCTCAGCGGGGATCGCCGGAGCGATCTCCGCTTAGCAGGATGATGACAGGTCCGTCTCTGCACACAGCGCAGGGATGGACCTGTCAGAGCGCCGCTCTCCCCTATAGGAGATCGGGTGACGACGGACCGTAGAGTCCGTCGTCATCCGATCCGCTCTGCAGACGGATGAAAAAATAGGGCTTTCCTCCGTCTGCAGAAACGGACCATAGCGAACACGGACGAGATCGGGTGTCAGCGGATGCTCATCCGTTGACACCCGCTATCCCATAGGGATACATGTATGTCCGTTTTTCATCCGAAAACTGAAGGATGAAAAGCGGACATACAGACCGTCCGTGTGAAAGAGCCCTTACTTGTTTGGAGAGTTCCTTGGTCTTCCTGGCAGTGTTTGGTTAGTGGTGCCTCTTTCTTAGGTGTTGCAGATTCTGGGGCCTTTCAAAAAGGTGTGTATATGTAATGACAGATCATGTGACACTTAGATTGCACACAAGTGGACATTATTTCACTAATTATGTGACTTCTGAAGGTAATTGGTTGCACCAGAGCTTTTTATGGGCTTCATAACATATAATTAGTTTTATGTATATATTTTTCTAATTTTACTTCACCAACTTAGACTATTGTGTTCTGATCCATCACATA
Organism: Lithobates sylvaticus; assembly: GCA_028564925.1. Classification (NCBI taxonomy): domain Eukaryota; kingdom Metazoa; phylum Chordata; class Amphibia; order Anura; family Ranidae; genus Lithobates; species Lithobates sylvaticus. The sequence goes on along the minus strand of CM053026.1, from coordinate 719,504,318 downwards.
TAATTCAGATTAAAAAAACATTGAACTAAAGGCTGTAATGTAACAAAATAGGTAAAAAGCCAAGGGGGGTGAATACTTTTGCAAGGCACTGTAATCTACATATGCATGAAAAATGTAAACTTCAAAAAGAAATATCTAAAAGACTAAATGTGATAGCTTTAAAAATTATGAAAGTCCATGTGTAAGAAACCACCTCAGTGTGCCAGTTTCCTTATCAAACATTAATGATCTACAAATAAGAGATCAACTGCGCAGAAATCATCCAATTTGGGGGCCACCACCCAAGATACCACTGACTTCACCGCCTCCATTGTTCTTTACTGGTTACCCAAAGCCAGCACCTCAAAGTAATAATGGGTAGGAGAAAGAACAAAGAACCATAGAGTAGTATGCTAAAACCACATGGTTTATTAAACGTAGATATACTCACAAAGTTCCCCTACTAATTCGCCAAGAAAGTGCAAAGAAAATGAAAACCCAACAACAGTTTTTGACCAAAAAAAACCCCCCCAAAAATGTCCTCTGAAGTGGATCTAATGTCAATTGCAATGAATGCCGGCTGCCAACCCTAAAAAAAAGCTCTGCGCTCTGACAGCTCTGCCGTCTGACGTCCTTAAATAACTAAGTAGCTGGGCCACCCGATGACATCACCGGGTGACCCTGCCCCCCTTGTGACATCAATGACCCAGCATGCCTCCGGGTGATGAATTCTCAGCACCCCCCCTTTCCTGACCTGGGCTGCATGCTCGGATAAGGGTCTGGTATAAATTTTGGCATGGGGTACCCCTTAAAAAAAAGTTTTAATTGGCAGTTGTGCTGAAATGAAAAGGAATCATGTCACACACTGTACTTTTTTGACTGGACATAGACAAGTCACAGTACATTGAAATTGTTAGAAATTGCATTGAAATCCCGTTAAAGTCGCTCTTAAATTGGACCAAATCGCACCACTTTGAAGTCGCACCTGGTGTGACTTATTGTCAGCGTAATTGAACAATCTGAAGTTAGAAACTGGTTACTATGCACAGCTGCACCAGATTCCGTGTTCAGCAATTTTAGTAAATCTTCCCGCTATGTGTCCATGAACATTGTAGGCTTTTACAGGCGTATTAGAAGAGGAAAGTTTACTGGCTGAAAAAAAAAAAAAATATCCACCAAAGACGAGTTCAGGAGACGTGCTTTTGGGTAGAAAAAACTTTGGCGTGTCTAAACGCTAAATGCGTTTCGCTCTTGAGTATTCATTCATTCCAATGGCCGGGAATAAATTATTTTCTGGCCAATGGAATCCATAAACACATGTGCAATACGTGGTTTTAGGTGTGTTTTTTCAGCTGCTTTCTTCCTGCCCGGAGTAAAAGGTATTCAGAGAAGAAATTCAAACGCCCTGTGAGGCCTCATGGCAGGAACATCAAGTAATATTTTAATAAAATCTGCAGATTTAAAATCTCGAAAGTGACTTTTGTTAATGCTGAACTCCAGCCTTACTACTTCCTTTTTTTTTTTTTTTTTTTTGGGAGACTAGCTTTACATACTTCAATCGAACATAGACTGCTTTTAAGCTGGTTTCACATGACCAGACTTTCCAGCATAAAAGATATGACGGAATCATTCCGTTGGATATTGCGATCCTGTGTGGGCTTCATCTGACTTTTTTCTTCAAAAATTCAGACGGACCTAGAAATAGAACATGCTTTAAATCTTTCTGATGGAATCAATTTCTATCAGGAAAACCGTTTGTCTGTATGCTGGTCTGAGGGACCAAATACGACGCACGGGCAGCTATTGGCTACTGGCTATTGAACTTCCTTTTCTAGTCCCGTTGTACGTCATTGCGTTCAAAACTAACAGACTTTGGTGTGATTGTGTGTGGGCAAGTCCGTTTGGTCAGAACTCCGTCTGAGTTTATTCTGATGGAAAGTCCGGTCGTGTATACGCGGCACTAGGCTGTGTTTCTGGCTGTCACTCTCTGAAAAACACTTGTAGACTAGAAAGGAGCTCTGGCAGGTTGGGAGTGAGCCAACAAGGCTGTCGCTGTACTGAGCCTATCATAAGTAGCCGAGGCAATCGCCACCCCACAGGTACATGTATGCATGCCCAATGTTGCATGGAATGCCCCTGCCATAGATTATGTCCCCAGTGTAGGCAAGAGCTTTCTGGCAGGTTTGTTCAGGTGTGTTCAGGCTAGGATCCAAACAAATCTTGGTTTTAATTTTTAACAGCCGGTATTGAGCTGTGACAAATGTTGGTACCTAAAAAGTCCCAGCTGGTGGAACAATTTTTTTTAAGAACAGTGTGTACACCCTTGCATTGGTGTTCGGTGCAGGCAGGAGATCAAATTGCCATTGCTCACTGCTCAATGAACCCTTGGCAACCTCAGGAGGAACCTTGATTGGGAAAGGTTGTTGTAGACATTAGGCTGGTGGTCATATTTATTGATATGGAGGGGATTTTAAGTGCAGTACCCAATATCACCTAAGGGCTGCACATGCAATTTTGTGAATATTCAGTGTCGGAGACCACAGACACACAAACATGTAGTCAAGGACTATGGGCAGGATACAAGAGATTGTCAGAGACTGGACCTAATACGGGAGATGGTCAGAGACTGTGGACAAAATATGGGAGATGAAAGCAAACATACCCCAGCTCAACCGCTTGTGTCTGAAGTGAAAATGCTAAAGATCGGTGCACAGGCTAGGGTGTCCATGGACCCATGCAAGAAAGTCCACTGTAGAAAGAAGCCGGCAACTCTGTTTCTCATATTAATCTTTATTAGCTACATAGCATGGATACAGTACAAAATACAGGAGATGGTCAGACTATGGACATAATAAGGGCGATGGTCAGACTGTGAACATACTGCAGGAGATGAGTATAGACTGTGGCCATAATACAAGAGGTGGTCAGAGACTTCAGACATACTACTGGAGATGGTTATAGACTGGACATAATACCAGAGGTGGTCAATGACTGCGAAAATGGTACAAAAGATGGTCAAACTGCAGACTTGATACAAGAGATGGCCAAAGACTGTGGAAAGCCTACTGGAGACTTTCATAGACTGTGAACCTACTGTAGGAGTTGGAGTCTGAGGACATGCTTTAGGAGACCGTCATAGACTGGAAAAATAGACTGCTAGAAATCATTGCTATAATAGGGCAATAGGGAAACAGGTTAGTGTCTGCAGGGGCACTGAGGGCCATGCAAAAAAGGAATGCATGTGGTCCCATGGCTGCAGTTTGGGCACCAGGGCATTGGGCATTAGCTACATACAGTATCTCACAAAAGTAGGTACACCCCTCACTTTTCTGTAAGTATTTTATTATATCTTTTCATGTGACAACACTGAAGAAATTACACTTTGCTACAATGTAAAGTAGTGAGTGTACAGCTTGTATAACAGTGTAAATTTGCTGTCCCCTCACAATAACTCAACACACAGCCATTAATGTCTAAACCGCTGGCAACAAAAGTGAGTACACCCCTAAGTGAAAATGTCCAAATTGGGCCCAATTAGCCATTTTCCCTCCCCGGTGTCATGTGACCCGTTAGTATTACAAGGTCTCAGGTGTGAATGGGGAGCAGGTGTGTTAAATTTGGTGTTATCGCTCTCACTCTCTCATACTGGTCACAGGAAGTTCAACATGGCACCTTATGGCAAAAAACTCTGAGGATCTGAAAAAAATTATTGTTGCTCTACATAAAGATGGCCTAGGCTATAAGAAGATTGCCAAGACCCTGAAACTGAGCTGCAGCATGGTGGCCAAGACCATACAGCAGTTTAAGAGGACAGGCTCCACTCAGAACAGGCATCCCCATGGTCAACCAAAGAAGTTGAGTGCACGTGCTCGGCGTCATATCCAGAGGTTGTCTTTGGGGAAAAAAGACATATGAGTGCTGCCACCATTGCTGCAGAGGTTGAAGGGGTGGGGGGGTCAGCCTGTCAGTGCTCAGACTATACTCCGCACACTGCATCAAATTGGTCTGCATGGCTGTCGTCCCAGAAGGAAGCCTCTTCTAAAGATGATGCACATGAAAGTCCACAGTTTGCTGAAGACAAGCAGACTAAGGACCTGTATTACTGGAACCATGTCCTGTGGTCTGAGACCAAGATAAACTTATTTGGTTCAGATGGTGTCAAGCGTGTGTGGCGGCAACCAGATGAGGAGTACAAAGATAAGTGTATCTTGGCTACAGTCAAGCATGGTGGTGGGATTGTCATGGTCTGGGGCTGCATGAGTGCTGCCAGCGCTGGGAAGCAACAGTTCATTGAGGGAACCATGATTGCCAACATGTACAATGAAATGTTGAAGCAGTGCATGATCCCCCTCCCTTTGGAGACTGGGCCGCAGGGCAATATTCCAACATAACGACCTCAAACACACCTCCAAGACGACCTCTGCCTTGCTAAAGAAGCTGAGGGTAAAGGTGATGGACTGGCCAAGCATGTCTCCAGACCTAAACCCTATTGAGCATCTGTGGGGCATCCTCAAATGGAAGGTGGAGGAGCGCAAGGTCTCTAACATCCACCAGCTCCATGATGTCGTCATGGAGGAGTGGAAGAGGACTCCAGTGACAACCTGTGAAGCTCTGGTGAACTCCATGCCCAAGAGGGTTGGAAGATAATGGTGACCACACAAATTTGGAATATTTTCACTTAGGGGTGTACTCACTTTTGTTGCCAGCGGTTTAGACATTAATGGCTGTGTGTTGAGTTATTTTGAGGGGACAGAAAATTTACACTGTTATACAAGCTGTACATTCACTACTTTACATTGTAGCAAAGTGTAATTTCTTCAGTGTTGTCACATGAAAAGATGGAATAAAATATTTACCAAAATGGGAGGGGTGTACTCACTTTTGTGAGATACTGTAGATGTTCTCATTTTGAGCATGCATGTTTATGCAGGCGTTTGTGGTGTCAGCACTGACGCCAGCAAACCTGATGAGCTGAGAAAATCAAGTTTTTAGTTTTTTAGATTGGTAAGGCTAAACATATCTGTGCAAACTGTGTAGTCCTCGTGGACAGGGGATTACTGCCATATCTGACCATAATCATTGGGATCGAGTGATGCTCATCTGCTGTATATGGGAACCTTAAGTCCAGCCAGATATTACAAGAAGCCTAATTCCCTTCAGTCTGCATTCATTGCAGTTTGTGTTGTCAGCGGCACATGAGAAATGTATAGACTATGTTTGACAATGATGTCCAGATCCTGATAACATCAGCAGTGCCTCGCTTGCCTCAATCTGTCTGCAGGCAGGCTTGATAAACCAGAAGTGACAGAGGGGAGAAAGACGATGAGGCTGAGAACAGGCTGTATGCTTCTTTATCTGGGCACCGCTACAACCGCTGCTCTGCGGGATAAAGGACAGCATGTTTTACCTGGGCCGATCTTATTTTATCCAAGACTTGAAAAGCTGCGATAGCTGTGTACACTGCTGTGATATCATTGTATCTACAGGACCATGCAGGTACAAGCGTACTTCAGTCCCTGTCCTTTTTTTGAAGAACAAATGGAGTTTGGATGTATGGAAGGGGGTCTGCTTTAACCACTTCAGCCCCGGAAGGATTTACCCCCTTCCTGACCAGAGCGCTTTTTGTGATTCGGCACTGCGTCGCTTTAACTGACAATTGCACGGTTGTGCAACGTGGCTCCCAAACAAAATCGATGTCTTTTTTTTTTTTTTTTTTCCCCCCACAAATAGAGCTTTCTTTTGGTGGTATTTGATACCCCCTGCTGCTGTTTTTATTTTTTGCACTATAAACAAAAAAATAGCGTAAATTTTGAAAAAAAAACACAATATTTTGTACTTTTTGCTATAATAAATATCCCCATTTAAAAAAATAAATAAAAAAAAAAGTATTTTTTTTTCTCAGTTTAGGCCGATATGTACGGTATTCTGCATATTTTTGGTAATTTTTTTTTTTGAAAAAAACACATTTTTTTTTACTTTTTGCTATAATAAATATACCCAAAAAATATATTAAAAAAAAAATTTTTTTTTCCTCAGTTTAGACCGATATGTATTCTTCTACATATTTTTGGTAAAAAAAACCTGCAATAAGCGATTATTGATTGGTTTGCGCAACAGTTATAGCGTTTACAAAATAGGGGATAGTTTTATCGCATTTTTATTAGTAATTTTTTTTTTTTAAATGGATGCGATCAGCGTTTTTTTAATTTTATCGTGACTGCGACATTATGGTGGACACATCGAACATTTTTGACACATATTTTTCAGTGCTATACAAATGCACTGATTCCTGTGTAAATGACACTGGCAGTGAAGGGGTTAACCACTAGGTGGCAGTGTAGAGGTTGTGTGTGTCCTAGGGGCGTGTTTCTAACTGTGGGGGGCGTGGCTGTGTGTGACACATCACTGATCTCTGCTCCGATCACAGGCAGCAGAGATCGGTGACACTGTCACCAGGCAGAACTTCCTCCCCGTGAGGCGATCACGGGTATCCCCGCGGCGATCGAGTCCACGGGACCCGCGACCCGACTCACCGAGACGGAGCCTCGGCTGGCCACCTCTTAAAGGGCAACGTACAGGTACTTGATTCTGCCTGTACAAGCCCTTCTGCCGACATATATATCGGCGTGAGGCGGTCAGCAAGCGGTTAAAGAAAAGAGCTTTTGGATATTCAGTGGGTTCGCTAAAAAGGAAAAGTTAATATTTTTGAATGGTCCAAAAGAGCTCTATATAAGCATGCTCTCCCTGTGCTTGCATGGCTTTCCTCCCACATTCCAAAGACCTGTTAAAGCAGAACTTCATTCTGCTTTAACATTGGAAAATCGTGTCACCGGCGTAACAATTAATCAAAAATAATAATAAAAAAAAATGTATTTCAAATTTGATCTGCTGCAGTTAAAAAGTCCTATACCATAGATTAGGGAAAAAATATATTCAAAAATGTATCCAAAAAGGGCTAGTGCAATATTACCACTGATGCGGTGTCTGTACCTTTTTTATATGCCAGCCTTTACAGTAAAAAACTATAAAGTGCAACGTGTCAATAGATCAATATACAGTGCAAATTATAAAGTGCAAAATATCACCTAGAGCAGGGGTGGCCAACCAATGGCCAGAGGAGCCCTCCGATGTGGCCTGCGACCTCCTGCTCTGGAATGGCGGGTTAGCAAGCCCAGATCGCAGGTTGCTGACCAGTCATACCAAAGCATCAGTGTTGTGAATGAAGCTGGTGGTAGAGGAAGAAAGCGGCTGCAGAGCAGAGCCCCATAAGCCGATGCTTCCTGTACAGCGCCGGCTTTTGCCACAGGCAGAGTTTATGGCAAAGTTCAGTTACCCGCAGGGTAGACACAGGCGCACTACACTGCACCCGCTGTGTGTCTAAACCACAGCACATCAGAGTGAAAGCAGTTTAGGCCCTTTTCGCACGATCGGCCCTACCCAATCGGACCCTCAATTCACCTCTACAGAGCGGCAGATGTAAACAGACTTTTGTCCATTTACTCCCACCTGCCTCCGATCCAATCCTCTAGAAAAAAAAAATAGAAGGGAATTTGTCACCTTCCATCTGGGTGGATCGGATCGGAGGGCCTATAGAGTAGCGACTGGTTACCAAGTTGCTTAAGTGGCCCTCGCTCTTAAAAAGGTTGGGCACCCCTGACCTAGAGTATAGGTATTTTACAGTAATCCCCAAAGTCCACTTCCGTTTATCATATACATTCAATGTGCATATTATTCTCCAATTCTCATCCATGCTCTAGAAAGAGGACTTTTCACCACTTCATGTGCCACCACCACCTTCTGAAATGGGCACTCACCAGAGCCTAGAAAAAAGTTTTGCCTTTTGGTTCATATTGGGATAACCACTCCACTATCCTGGCGTTCCTCCAACTAGTTAACCACTAGATGCTCCTCATATCTCAATGCCAGTCTTGGTATCTCATAAGAATTAAGCATACTTATATAAAATTTTGACCAACTAGATAATATCCAGAATGTGTAAAATGTGCACTCACAATTTAAAGTGTCTTAGGACCGGCACTGTCTTTCCAGCAGTTTGTTTTAGGGTTCCGCTTCGTTCCGCGGGATCGGCGTGCGTTCCTAGTCTCGATCTGGTACGGGTTTGTGACAGGAAGTGACGTCCTTGATTACCCAGAAGCCTCTACGCGTTTCGCATACATACATCATCAGGAAGCTTTAAACCATGTCCACTTTCCTGAAAGGTGTATTTGTTGTAGTTTGTTACTCTGTTAGAGAAATGTCCCCTCATATCTTGTCCCAGTTCTGCCTACCACTGTATCCTAATAAGCTTAGTGGACATACATAGATACATATTACTGCTGAAGGCAGTATTAGTCCTTATGCACACAGGATTTTTTTTCCTATTTGCAGATCCATTTTAGGTGTGTTTAGGTGCAACAAATATCTGGGTGTTCATTCCATTGGCCAGAATACTCTGCATGGTTATCTGGAACTCTATGGTCATTTCTGTATCCCATGTTGTACCATGGACTACAGTATATGACCTTATCACCACCTATATACTGTAGGGCATTATAATGATACCTTTCACTGCTTGGATACCGTATTTATCGGCGTATAACACGCACCGCCGTATAACATGCACCCCAAGTTTAGGAGGGCATTTTAAGGAAAAAAAGTTTTAGGAGGGAAGTTTAGGGAAAAAAAACACTTACATTTAAGCGTCATTTGTAGCTTTGCCAAGTGTGATTTGCAGCTTGCCCAGCGTCATTTGCAGCTTTGCCAAGTGTGATTTGCAGCTTTCCCAGCATCATTTGCAGCTTTGCCAAGTGTGATTTGCAGCTTGTCAGCATCATTTGCAGCTTGCCCAGTGTTATTTGCAGCTTGCCCAGTGTGATTTGCAGCTTGTCAGTGTCAGTGTCATTTTCAGCTTGCCAGCGTCATTTGCAGCTTGCCCACATTTGAATTTGCCGCCTAGAAAGACCGCGCCGCCGGAAAAGCCTGAGCCGTCTGTTCAGCTCCGCTCGCAGTCCCGCCTCCCTGCTGTTTCGGAAGCGAGCGCAGGGAGGCGGGACTGCGAGCGGAGCTGAACAGACAGATCGGTCTTTTTCGGCGGCGCTCGTTTTTTTTCAGCGGCGCTCGTTTTTTTTTTTTTTTGACGGCCGCCGTTTGATTTTTTTTTGGCACTTTTTTGGGGGGGATCGGCGTATAACACCCACGACTTTCCCCCAATTTTAAAGGGGGAAAGTGCGTGTTATACGCCGATAAATACGGTAATTCCCAGCAGGTACCATTAATATAAATTAAATACAGTTTCCTTTTTTGGATCTCTGCCACAGGTGCTGAATGTATATATCCCGACCATTGGTGGGTGCACACTTTTCCTTCCCTACTTTTGTCAAGAAAGGTGGGGGGAGGGCGAGGGGACCCCTTACGTGTGACCTCTCTTAAGACATATCGTTGGATTCGAGCCTTCGTGGACTGCGGCGGATGTGGAGCACCTCGGTATCTCCCGGGGGAGGTGTAAGGTGTCTTTTTTTTCAAAGGGTTCTCCATGTAGGAATATTGCTCTTTTATCTTCAGGATACACACTTTGTGGTAACTGTCATTGCTAGATATTTATGTTGTCAGTAATGGCATCTTGTCAAAAATACTTATGTTGTGTTTCTCCTAGCAGACTTGCCCCTCTGAAGAAGACCCCTTTACGTGGGTTGAAACGCGGCAGGCCTATTCTCTCATATGTATGACAGTCAATGTACTATGTTGATATGAGATTGTTGGTCTGTAAAGTGTATATCCATTTTCTATAATCATTTTTCTACTGGAGCTCATGTCTTAATCTAGCTGTTTATATATTTTTTTCATCCTAATAAATCAATAATTTTTTATACATTACCCATTGACTCTCTTATTGCTTGCTGCCTAAAAACCCAGACGTGGGGGAATTCTTTCCTTTTTTGTTTTGGCCAGAATACTAATTTATTCTGGCCATTGGCCATAAGCTCATTTAGGTGCGTCTGGCTGTTTTTTTTTTGCTCCTCTGCTAAAGGTGCTGTTTTTTGTTGTCTCTAAACACCTGTAAACGCCTATGTGTGCAATGAGACATAGGTTAACATAGAGGGGTGGCACATCACTCAGTGCGAGACCCTCGCCTACTCCTTCAAAAAATTTCTCCCCAGGCCACAGCCAGAAAACTAGTATTTTTCAGGCATCCCAGGAGCACTAGCTCTCGTCCTTCTGTCATGACTGTTGTACTTTGAGGCGGATAGTTTCGTTGGAGCTGTCTAGGTAGAAGAGCTGTGGGCAGACATGTTTTGGTTCCCCCCAGTGAGGTCGCACAGCTGTTACCTCGGTACATAGACTCTCTCCTTTTATCTGTGGAGAGTGAATTTTCACGCCGGGCCTTTTATCAGCCTTTTTAATCCCACCATTTCTGTCAGGACATAATCTCTTTCTCAAATTTACATTTTAATTACCAGACCAGCTGAACTGGCGAAAATCAATAATGTCAGCATTCTGCGGCCTATCTCCCGGCTCCGAGGCCTGCCTCTCTATTTCCCACTATCGATTGATTCCCTCAACACCGTCCTCTTCATTGCTCCCAGCAAATAGGTGCTATTTGGCCGTTTAAGGCATAAAAAACCCTTTGTCCGTCTTACACTGGCATTCTGTCGTCTAAATATTCAATGTCGTTATTTTAAAAGAAACTTGTGCATGTTTAAAAGCCGAGTCCACCTCTTGTCACGTTGTCTGTCAGGGTTGTTACTGTGCCAACCTTATTTTCTCACTGTTGGATTTAATTCCATTTAATACATTTTTTTTTTGATTCTTTACCCTTCCCTGCCACGTACGTCATTAAAGCAGACCTTCCATGAAAATAGGAGGTCCACTCTACTGAAGGCCCCCCACCGCCAAAGCCAAATCGCCTGCAAAGAGGTTTTAAAAATAAAGCTTTTACTAAACAAAAAAACACCTTGGTCCCTGCTTCAGAAAGGTGTGGGTGACACTGTGCATGATCAGTGCCTGCTGGGATAGCTGGGCGCTTGAAATCCCGCAAGAGTGTATCCCAGCCTGTTGCAAGGGCATATTCGAGCACCCAGCTATCCTAGCATAGTGATGTCATCTGTACCTCCCAAAGCATTAGAAACTGGGGTATTTTTTTTTTTTTTTTTTTTAGCAACTGCTCATATATATATATATATATATATATATATATAAGTATTGGGATATATAAAGTATTGGGATGCCTGCCTTTACACGCACATGAACTTTAATGGCATCCCAGTCTTAGTCCGTAGGGTTCACTATTGAGTTGGCCCACCCTTTGCAGCTATAACGGCTTCAATTCTTCTGGGAAGGCTGTCCACAAGGTTTAGGAGTGTGTCTATGGGAATGTTTGACCATTCTTCCAGAAGCGCATTTGTGAGGTCAGGCACTGATGTTGGACGAGAAGGCCTGGCTTGCAGTCTCTGCTCTAATTCATCCCAAAGGTGTTCTTTCGGGTTGAGGTTATGACTCTGTGCAGGCCAGTCAAGTTCCTTCACCCCCAAACTCGCTCATCCATGTCTTTATGGACCTTGCTTTGTGCGCTGTTGGAACAGGAAGGGGCCGTCCCCAAACTGTTCCCACAAAGTTGGGAGCATAAAATTGTCCAAAATGTCTTGGTATGTTGAAGCCTTGACTGGCCTGCACAGGGTCCTGACCTCAACCCAATAGAACACTTTTGGGATGAATTAGAAAGGAGACTGCGAGCCAGGCCTTCTCGTCCAACATGAGTGACCTCAAAAAAGCGCTTCTGGAAGAATGGTCAAACATTCCCATGGACGCACTCTTAAACCTTATGGACAGCCTTCCCAGAAGCGTTGAAGCTGTTCTAGCTACCTACAGACTAAGACTGGGATGCCATTAAAGTTAATGTGCGTGTAAAGGCAATATAGTGTATATGACACACACACACACACACACACACACACACACACACACACACACACACACACACACACACACACACACACACACACACACACACACACACACACACTACACTGATCAGCCATAACTTTTAACGACAGGTTAAGTGAGTAACAATAATTATCTCGTTACAATGGCATCTGAAAGCCAGTGGGATATATTAGACAGCAAGTGAACATGTTGTCCCTGAAGTTAATGTTTTTTGAAAGCAGAAAAAATGGGCACCACATTGATGTGTATGGGTCTGTGTAGCCACAGACCGGTCAGGGTGCCCATGCTGACCCGTACCCACAGCCAAAATTGCCTACAATAGGCAAGTAAACTTCAGCACTGGACCATGGATACAATGGAAGTAGGTGGTCTGGTGTGATCGATCATGTTTTCTTTTACATCGTGTGGGTGCATATGTATCGCCTTTATCTGCGGAAGAGATAGCACCAGGATTCAGTGTGAGAAGGAGGAAAACCGGTGGAGGCAGTGTAATGCTTTGGAAAACGTTCTGCTAGGAAACCTTGGGTCCTACCATTTATGTAGATGTTACTAGACGCGTACCACCTACCTAAACATTGTTGCTGACCAAGTACACCGCTTCATAGAAATGGTATTCCCTGATGGCAGTGTTCTCTCTGAGGAAGAAAATGTGCCCTACCACACTAAAAAATGGTTCAGGAATGGTTTGAGGAACATAACGAGTTTGGGGTGTTGACTTGTACTCCAAATTCACCAGACTTAAATCCAATCGAGCATCTGCAGGATGTGCTGGGAAAACAAGTTCAACCCATGGAGGTTCCACCTCGCAACTTGCAGAACTTAAAGGGTCTGCTACTGATGGCTTAGTGCCAGATACCACAGCATACCTTCAGAGGTCTAGTGGCATGCATGCCTCCATGGGTCAGGGCTGTTTTGGCGGGAAAAAGGTATTACCTACTCAATGTTAGGTGTCATCATAAAGTTATGGCTGACCAGTGTATATTACTGTATGTGAGTCCAGTGTGTTTTGCCCCCGTCCTTGTTTCTGCCAGCCTTGGCGACCCCTCTGGACATGGTTGGTGTCCACTCTCACTTGCACATAATACTTCACAGCTGCATGAAGCTACAGAGGGCAATAGCACAGAGATGCTCATGTATCCCCTGCAACACATAATGAGGGTTCTGAGACCCAGTAGAACACTGCAGAGGAAAATTCAACACATCCGCCCAGTGCGCTGAGCATTGTTGGCTTACAGCAGGAAACAATGCTGCTATGGAATAGGGCTTGCACCAGACTCCCTTTGAAGCAGGAGATGTGTCGCAGCTGAGGATGTCATACCCCATGGCTTTCATTTCTGGGGTGGGCTACACAATCTCATTGGTGATGGTTTTTATATATGAAATCTTCTATTTCAAAATCTGCTGATGCAACATAAAATGTTATGAACGCAGTGCTAATAGTGCTGATCTTTAAAATGCTTATTTAATTTATTTTTTTGGTTCAGGTCTAGAGGCTCCATCAACCTCATCATCTTCTCCACCCTTGAAAAAAATAGAAGTGAAGAAGCCTCCTCAGCTGTTGGCAGCACCGAGAAGGAAGAGGAATGACGATGAGCTGGATCCTACTTGTGCTGCCGCAACGCTGAAAGTTATGAGGGATAAACTATCTTCATATGCCTCATCCAGGTATGGCAAGTGACCCCCAACGCACTCTATTTTGGTGCACCTAATAGAGGGCCATAGCATAGCTTGTGATGGTCGTTAGTAGTGAATGGATGTAGACCTGATGCAAAAGAGGTCTAAATAAAGTAGATGTAAACCCTACCTAAATAACATTTGGTTTGCTAAAGCCCTTATGTATCATAAATAATTTCCCCTAATAAAGCACACCTTTCTTTCAACTTTTTTTGAAACTGGGTGTTGCTGATCTCCTGCAGTCTGCTTACACCCACTCTCTGCCTACTTACACTCTAGTGATGGCTGCATGGCATTTCAGAAGGTGGGTTTCTTGATGGTGGCCACAAAGCCTATGCAATGTGTGTCAGCACGGTGGCTTGTAGCCTTCATTGGGGGAGTGTGTGACACAACACAGGGAAGCATCTGGGAAACAGGGACAGAGCATTGTCACCCCCACAACAGGACGAGCCTGAACAGGGACCTTTAGGGCAGGATCAGGTATTATTGTGAAGTTACATAGTAGACGAGGTTGAAAAAAGACACAAGTCCAACCTATGTGTGTGATTATATGTCAGTATTACATTGTATATCCCTGTATGTTGCGGTCATTCAGGTGCTTATCTAATAGTTTATTTTTTTTAATTATCGATGCTCCCCGCTGAGACCACCGCCTGTGGAAGGGAATTCCACATCCTTACCGCTCTTAGGCCTCTTTCACACTGAGGCGTTTTTCAGGCGCTACAGTGCTAAAAATAGCGCCTGTGTAGCACCTGAAAAAAGCGGGTCCTTTCACTCCAGTGTGAAAGTCGGAGGGCTTTCACACTGGAGCGGTGCGCTAGCAGGACGGTATAAAAAGTCCTGCTAGCAGCATCTTTGGAGCGGTGAAATCAATGGGGCAGCGACGCTTTGCGGGCAGTTTTAACCCTTTTTCGGCTTCTAGCGGGGGTTAAAACCACCCCGCTAGCGGCCAAAAAACGCTGCTAAAACGACGGTAAAGCAGCGCTAAATATAGCGCTGCTTTACCGCCGACACCGCTCCCGCCCCAGTGTGAAAGGGGCCTTACAGTAAAGAACTCTCTACGCAGTTTAAGGTTAAACCTCTTTTCATCTCAATAAGGGAATGGCCACGAGTCTTATTAAATTCCTTTACGCAGAAAAGTTGTATCCCTATTGTGGGGTCACCAGTACGGTATTTGTAAATTGAAATCATATCCCCTCTCAAGCGTCTCTTCTCCACAGAGAACAAATTCAGTACTCGCAACCTTTTCTCATAACTAATGTCCTCCTGGCCCTTTATTCATTTTGTAGCCCTTCTCTGGACTCTCTCCAGTTCCAGCACATCCTTCCTGAGGACCGGTGCCCAGAACTGGACAGAATACTCCAGGTGTGGCCGGACCAGAGTCTTGTAGAGCAGGAGAATTATTGTTTTATCTCTGGAGTTAATCCCCTTTTTAATGCATGCCAACATACTGTTTGCTTTGCTTGCAGCAGCTTGGCATTGCATGCCATTGCTGAGCCTATCATCTACTAGGACCCCCAGGTCCTTTTCCATCCTAGATTCCCCCAGAGATTCTCCCACCAGTGAGTAGATTGCCTTCATATTTTTGCCACCCAAATGCATTATTTAAAATTTTTCCACATTAAACCTCTTTTGCCATGTAGTTGCCAACCCCATTAATTTGTTCAGATCTTTTTGCAAGGTTTCCACATCCTGTTATTATTGCCCTGCTTAGCTTATTATCGTCCGCAAATACAGAGAATGAACTGTTTACCCCATCCTCCAGGTCGTTTATGAATAAATTAAATAGGATGGGTCCCAGGACAAAACCCTGGGGGACCCCACTACCCACCCCTGCCCATTCTGAGTACTTCCCATTTTTCACTGCCCTCTGAACTCTCCCTTGCAGCCAGTTTTCAATCCATGTACTCACCCTATGGTCCATGCCAATGGACCTTACTTTTTACAGTAAACTTTATGGGGAACTGTATCAAATGCTTTTGCAAGATCCAGATACACCACATCTACGGGCCTTCCTTTATCTAGATGGCAACTCACCTCCTCATAGAAGGTAAACAGATTGGTTTGGCAAGAACGATTCTTCATGAATCCATGCTGATTACTGCTAATGATACCGTTGTCATTACTATAATCTTGTATATAGTCCCTTATCATCCCCTCCTTGCATATAATTGATGTTAGGCTAACCCAGAATATTAAGCACCAGCCGCCACTGGTGATAGAAATAAATTTTCTATCTTGCTCCTTTGAATTTCCCTAACAGTGTATGGGGTTTTTTGTTCAGTAAAGTCCATTATTTTCAAAGAAAAAAAAAAGGAAGGTATATTATATATTCTTCTTTTTTTTTTTTTTTACATTTCTTCAGTTGTTTTCTGGCCTAGGCCAAAATTATGTCAGCTAAGAACTCTCTCTTGCCTGCATGCCTGAGCTAAGGACAAATGTATTTCATGAAGTAAATGCTGTATGAATCATCTGCCCTTACTCAAGATGGCCACAGCAATAAATGCTAGGGGGCTGTGATTTCTCAATAAGATAAATCATGGAGACATGGATGGATGGGTAAGTTTTACTTTGAATATTAAAAATGAATTAAATAGTGTTTTCGGTTTGTGGTGCTCAGATACAGTTAGGTTCTGCTTTAAAAACAAATTAACTTTTGAAGTACTTTTGAATGATATTCGTCATGTCGTTGAATGTACTGAGTTTGTATGTAGACAAATTAATTTGTAAATCTTCCAGCATATGGCCGGCTTAAGAATGCACACTATATGTTTTGGGGCAACTGGAACATATTCATCTGATTTAAACTGAGAGTTCACTTGGGTGGTAATTGGTATAGGTGGTAGTGAGATGCTACAAAATTTGCGTTGGATGCCGCTTTACTGATGACCTTTGGGAAGCACTGCCTTCTATAATCCGTGTCTATCTCTGTCTTAGTGCTAAGGAGCCCAGCAATAAAAACCAGAAGAGGGAGGAAGACCTCTCAAGGGCACCTGTTGTTCCATTTGGCATTGATCTTCACTACTGGGGGAAGGATCAGCCCACAGCTGGCAAAATACTTAAGTAAGTAAATTGTTTTTCTTTTTAACAAGATGGGCTTTGTGGCCTAGACAAGGTAAACATTCCCAGTGCAATTAGTGATCATTTTCTCTTTGGTTTGTTTGTTAAAGTGGGGTCATGTGTTGGCCACAGAGCTTCCAAAGACTAGAGGATGGTCTGATGTGACAAGAAGGGCTGTCATGTCATCTGCCAACAATACTCTTCTGTCTCAGTGATGAGTATGAGGAGAGCTTAGCATGGCTAGCTAAAGGACAGCCTGCCAGTATTGCAAAGAACACTTTTGTGATTTTAAACCCAACTCCAGTTTTGGGGGAAAAAAAGTTTAAATGAAATTGCCCAAGTGTTAGCATAATGAAAAAAAAAAGTTTCATTTTTTCGTTTGTGGGTATACAACCGCTTTAAAGGGTAAACCCTTGTGTTTTATTTAAAAAAAAAAAAAAAAACACCTGGCAGTCACCGCGCCCCCCCTCCCCGTTTTACTTACCTGAGGCCCTTCATCTGCTTGGTGGGGATGCGCTGCCCTCTCTTCACGGGGTCCCGGCTCTTGATTGGATAGATTGATAGCAGTGCAGCCATTGGCTCTCTCTGCTGTCAATCAAATCCAATGACGCTGGGGGGCGGGGCCGAGTCCGGCATTCGTGTCTATGGACGCAAATTCTGGACCCGGGAGAGCGCTTCTCCTAGGGGGTTATCTGATGCGGAGTGGAGCCACGAGAGCCGCCGGGGGACCCCAGAAATGGACGATTAGGGCCACTCTGTGCAAAACAAGCGGGACAGTGGAAGTAAGTATGATATGTTTGTTATTTAAAAAAAATTAAAAACGATCCTCTACAATCACTTTAAGCTCCTTCCTAACTATGGTCTATCTTTAAAAAAAATACTCATAAACAAACATAAGATGGGGGGCGGTAGACGTGATTGGGCAGCTTAGAAAGCCTTGCCCAACTGCTTTTTTTAATTTTTTTCCTTTGATCAGCCAAAGCTGGAGGTCCTCATCCTGTTTGCAGGTCCTGACACTAGTTATCCACTAGGATTAGGTTAAATGACACCCAACCTCATCCAACCCCTTCCTGTGAGCTCAGGCTGTCATAGACACACCCCCTGGGCTCAGCATCATCACACAGGTTTACAGCGTACTGCTGCATAGAACATTAGGCAAATTAGGCGGTCACCTAAGGCCTAGTGCTCAGAGGGGCCTCGCTGCCGCCAAATTTGCCTAATGCATTACACCAGTTTTGAGGGACAGAGTACCGTTTTAACTGCAAATTTCCAAAGCAGCTGTTCAACGATCCAGTTGCGCTTTCCACATACGGTTCAGATGTGAATTTCCAGAGGTGGCAGCCACTGGTGTTTTTAACAATAGCTGGTTGTTAAGGAGCGGTCTTCGTCCCTAACAACCGAAGACTCACCGGGGTTCCCCGCTCAGCTTTTTGCCTCACAAAGCCTAGAGCCGCCTCTGGTCGCAATATTGCGACGTAGGCCGCTGTATGCTGTGCAGAATTCCACCCCGCTTCATGTCAGAAATAAGGAAAGAGGGCCCTGATTGTAACATGATTGTTTGAAAGACATTTGAAATTAAGGAATGTATGATTTATTATAATTATAATATAAGTTATATTATAAGTAGCTATTTTTTTTCTGTAGCCTTCTACGTAATATTTTGTTACTGGAATAGGAGTTTCTACTTAATCATTTCCATGGATCTTCCCGAGACATAAACTGGTCACTGACTGTGAGAGGAAGTAAATTATGTTTTGGTAGCTTGGCATATTGGTAGTAATAAGCTATGTGGTTCAGAGGTGTGCCCTCTATTTTATGGCAAGGCATAAAAGTGAAGCAGTACAGCAAGTGCACGACAGCCTGTGAAATATGCCTTTGATTTCACCTGTGACTGGATTAACTGGCAGTAAAATGAAAGTGCTGCGTCTCGGACAACTTCCAGCCAAACAGAACGCTCTCCCTGTCCCTTCTTCACTGCTCAACAACCGAGAACTGGGAAAGGTCACCATGCCGGACACAAATCCTTCCCAGCAAAGTGCAGCCGATCAGAATTCTACGCTCACTATTTTATTTTTCTAAAAAAAAAAAAAAAAAAATATCTGATTGGTCTAAACAAGCTTTTCTACAGCTTCTGTACGGCACTGATACTTCTCTAATTCTAACTGCTTAACAATTTTAGTCTCGGTTTGTGAAGCTGGGAGGGTGCACATTTTTAAAATAAGCCAGTCCAAATTGTATACCAGATGTGCCAATCCTGCTTTAGGCTCGGTTCACACTGCCGGGACTTGGGATCCGACTTGTGAGACCCCAAGTCACGTAACATGTGAAATCCTATTTTAGTCAATGAGAACTGTCCTAATTAATACCACTGAAGTCGCTCGGACTTTAGAAAAGATTCCTGTACTACTTCAAGGCGACTTCGATCTGTCTTGTGCCCATAGACTTTAATGGAAGTCGCCTCCAAATCGGATCTTCATCTTAATTGATGTGATTTGGACCTGACATTACAGGAACATTGCACAAGCATTCCCTGAAGTTGCTTCAAAGTGGCGACAAAGTCGCCTGGCAAAGTAGCACTGTAAGTCACGGCAGTTTAAACCAAGCTTTAAAGTGGACCTAAACTCCAAAAAGTAAAGAGTTGTGTATTGTAAAGAGCATCTAGAAATGGTAAAGATGAATTCCAGGCATGGCAATTTTTACATAGTTGCATACTTCCAGCTTGGACAGTGAGGGGAAAAAAGTTTTTGATCCCCTATCAATCAGCAAGATTTCTGGCTCCCAGGTGTCTTCTTTACAGGTAATGAGCTGAGATTAGGAGCACTCTCTTAAAGGGAGTGCTCCTAATCTCAGCTTGTTACTCGGATAAAAGACACCTATCTACAGAAGCAATTAATCACTCAAATTCCAACCTCTCCACCATGGCCATGCGTCGCTTTAACTGACAATTGCGCGGTCGTGCGACATTGTACCCAAACAAAATTAACATCCTTTTTTCCCCACAAATAGAGCTTTCTTTTGGTGGTATTTGATCACCTCTGCGGTTTTTATTTTTTGTGCTATAAACAAAAGAAGAGCGACAGTTTTGAAAAAAACACTATCTTTTACATTTTGCTATAATAAATATCGCACATTTTTTTATCAAAAAACGAATTTTGTCCTCAGTTTAGGCCAATGTGTATTCTACATATTTTTGGTAAAAAAAAAGAAAAATCGCAATAAGCGTATATTGATTGGTTTGCACAAAAGTTAGGCCTGATTCACACCTATGCATTTTTAGCATTTGCACTACAGAATGTGTTCCATAGGAAACCATGTTAAATGGACTGTAGTGCAAATCTGCAAAATGCAAAAAGCACTAAAAATGCATAGGTGTGAATCGGGCCTTATAGCGCGTCTACAAAATAGGAGATAGATTTTATGGCATTTTTATTATTATTATTTTTTTCTTACCAGTAATGGCAGCGATCTGCGATTTTTATCGGGACTGCGACATTATGGCGGACACATCGGACACTTTTGACACATTTTTGAAACCATTGGCAGAGAGGGGGTTAACCCTAGGGGGGCGATCATGGTGTTAACTGTTCTCTATGTGGGTTTCTAACACTGGGGGATGGGACTGTCTAGGAGGAGAGAGAGAGATCGGTGTTCATACATAGTATGAACACACGATCTGTCTCCTCTCCCCTGAAAGAACCGGGATCTGAGTGTTTACCAACACAGATCCCGGTTCTCGCTCTGTCACGAGCATTCGCGGGAGCCTGGCGGTCTTGGCACCCGCCAGGCACTCGCATCGGGGTCGGGCACACGCGGCCCCTAGTGATCTAAAGGCAAAGCTATGTAACATAACGTCGTTTCGCCCAGCCGTGCCGTTCTGTCGCAGTAAAACTGCAGCAGCTGGTCGGCAAGCGGCTAGAGTTTGCAGCCTTCTGGTTGCAGGTTGCAAATATCCTATTGTTTTTCATATTTAGCCAATTAGAAATAAAATCCATGCATTTTGTTAGTCTAATCCAATAAACGAAACCTACAATAATATAAGTTTACACTGAACCTGACCAAGCCTAAAATGGTGTATAGCCTTGAACCCCAACCTGCAGCCCAAGGATTACATGTGTTTCTTTGGTGTTTGTACTGCAGATCTTGGGCCCCATTAATCCATAGTAGGAACATTGATTTGTAAAGGATCTCTAGCAGTCTCATGTAACATGCCCATAGTCTCTAACTGTTCCAACAGCATGATCCCAGTCTCCAACCACTCCTGTGGTACAGTCTCCTCTAGTAAGTTTTCAGTCTAGGGCACTCTTCTGTAGCATTATATATTATTTATATTATATGTGGCCCTTTTGGTTACATGAGGGGTTGTATTGAAGACCCCATATATCAAGAAACATTTTGCTTGCAATCATATTTAAAGCGGTTCTGCACACATCTCTGCATGTTGGGCTCTGTCGTTTCTATGACATCTAAATAGTAATAAATGCATGTTTAATTGTCCATCTGGAAAGCGTACCTCTTATCTTTAGCTAATCTTCTATGTTCTCCCTGCGGCGGTGGGCAGGCTATAAGCGGGGATCTGCATCATTTCCTCTAGAATTCGCAGTGTCTCCTGGGATGTGTAATGAATCCCAGGAGTCATTGCGGAGGTCCGATGCAAAATCTTGCGTTATTTCAACGGCGTGACGTCATTACGCCGGCCACGTTCGGAGTGCGTTTACCCGTTGCCATGCCAACCTTTCAGATTACGCCGCTCGTAGCTGTGAAGCCACTGAGCATGCGCGGGAACCGGCAATGAATGCTGGTTCCTCATAAAGAAGGGAAGGAGGAAGTGATTGCTTGTGGGCTTCAAATGCCCACAAGCAAGATGACATCTGGCAAGAAAAAATTTTTAAACACTACATTGCTTCTAAAAACGGACGGAGAGAACGGGCAGCTTTAAAACAAGTAAGTAGATTCTAACATAGACATCATTTAGAATCAAACACCAAAAAAAAAAAAAGGAGTTAAGTCAGTGCAGAACCTCCTTTAAATGGATCCCTCTGTAGCCCAATGGATGCTAGACTTGAGCTGTACACAGGGCCACAAGATATCTTCCAGTCAAGATTAATTCCTTCTTCCAATTGGCACTAAGCCCTGGCCTGTGCCATTCAGATACAAGTGGGCAGTAGGGTCTCTGGCATTCGACCAGGACAGGGCCTCATTTTGACTTGGAGGAGGATGAGGACCTATGTATAGCCTAGGCAGAGGAGCCACAAGGGCTCCAATGGTACACAGGAATACATATGAAGACTATCACAAGCACTTGCTGGTCTAGACAGTGCTGACTCCTTAATACTGTCACTCTTAGGCCAGGTTGGGTTCCATTTAAACAGGGAAGGCAATGAGATTGCGCACTATAGATGACCACTGGAAGGAGCATATGGAAATCTTTACATGATATTCAACAATCCCAGTATGAAGATAGAAGCACAGATATATTGTACCACAAAAAAAATTACTTTGGGCAAAATTCACCATAATAACTTGTGCAATTGGTGGAAAATAAACATTAGTTACCCGTTAAATAGGCACCATCTAGGCAGCAGTGTGAAGTCTAGTACATACGTCTCTGTGGCTAGAGGTTTATCTCTGTTATGTCTGCTGACAGGTTGAAGACCATTCGCCAACCAGCAGCTTAACTGTTATGTGTTCTTGTGGAATATCTTATCTCTGCACAATGAGGTTTCCTGTGCACGAGGCGTATTGACCGCAGTGTTGTTTAATTGCTTTCTGGCCGACATTCGTTGGTAGCTAAGCTTTAGGTTAGGGCAGTGAAGACGTAATACATACACCCCTAGCCAGAACCATGCACTTTCAGACTTGTTGGTTGTGATGGGTGATATAGTACTGAGTTGCTGAAGCAGGAAATCGATTACAGCTAACTGTTGGCATTTTCTTTGAAAAAAGCTAGAAAAGTAAAAATAATTGGGTGTAAAACTTGAATTAACAGCTGGTTGCCTCTTCTGGTTTTTATTTATTTTTTGTTCCTGGTTCAGACCATTCTAGCTATGACATGGTGAAAGAAATAAGGCTGTATACGGGTCCTGACGTTCTTCTCTTTGGTTATGTGTTATTCTTTCTCCCAGGGTCAGCTCCCAGCACAGATTCTGGGCTCCCAGTGAGATGGATGAGGAAACGGAAAATAAAGAGTTGGAAGCCATGCTTAAGACCAGATATATTTCATTCCCTGGAAAGTTTGAACCAGTGAAACACAAGTGTCGAGTGCCATTACCTAATGGGTCACTGTGTGAGAGGCAAGACAGAATTAAGGTGGGTGTATATTGCAAACGATTATGGTTTTTCTTGGGTGGTTCCATTAGCCGTGCCTTATTAATGAACGTCCAAAAAAAATCAGAACATCAAGGTCTTCCTTATATGACCCAAACAGACGTCCTACCATACTACTGTACCTTCAAATACACATCATGTATATAATTCAGAATCTTCCTCTCTGGAATCCTATTAATGGTACTCATCCATTTGGTGGGTGATAGGAAATAATTTTGGAATTCCGCTTGCTCAACCGCTTAAGGACCGCCTCCTGCACATTTACGGCTGAGCACATCAACTTACAGTTACGTTGCTCTTTAAGTGCCCAGCCGTGGGTCGCATGCGCGCCGCCGACAACCCGGTCCTGAGCTCCGTGGCCGTGGACCCTATCGCCGCTGGTGTCCCGTGATTGGGTCACAGAGCTGAAGAACGTGGAGGGGTATGTGTAAACAAACCTCTCCCCGTGCTTCCTACAATGCCTGTCATTGATCGGCTGTTCCCTGTCATCGGGAAAGACGATCAGTGATGTCGAACGCCAAGCCACGCCCCCTACAGTAAAAAAACACACACACGTCACACTTAACCCCTCCCTGCCCCCTAGTGGTTAACCCCTTCACTGCCAGTGTCATTTACACAGGAATTACTGCATTTAAATAGCACTGATTGCTGTATAAATGACAATGGTCCCAAAAATGTCCAATGTGTCCGCCATTATGTCACAGTCACAATAAAAAAAATCGCTGATCGCCGCCACTAGTAAAAAAAAAAAAAAAAAATATTAATAAAAATGCGCTAAAACTATCCCCTATTTTTTAAACGCTATAACCAATCAATAATCGTTAATTGCGATTTTTCCTTTTTTTTACCAAAAATATGTAGAAGAATACGTATCGGCCTAAACTGAGGAAAAATAATTTTTTAAATATATTTTTTGGGGATATTTATTATAGCAAAAAGTAAAAAATATTGCATTTTTTTCAAAATTGTCGCTCTATTTTTGTTTATAGCGCAAAAAATAAAAACCGTAGGGGCGATCAAATACCACCAAAAGAAAGCTCTATTTGTGGGTAAAAAATGACGTCAATTTTGTTTGGGAGCCATGTCGCACGACCGTGCAATTGTCAGTTAAAACGATGCAGTGCCGAATCGCAAAAAGGGGCCTGGTCCTTTGGCTGCAAATTGGTCTGAGGCTTAAGTGGTTAAAGCAGAACTAAACTCTCTCCCCATTAACTTTTTTTTAATCCTTATGCTGCTAGCATTGGTAAATAGATAGAAAGGTTTATTTACAAAAAAAAACAACAAAGGAAACGTGGGACTTTGAATGAGGCTTGACATAAGCAAATGATGATACGTGGAATATGATAAACCAAATTCATAAGATTTATTTTTATAATCATGTTGAACATGCCATATTTATAAAAAAAACAATTGAATCAACAATAAATTAGTGGTCATAATAATTTGCACATAAAATATATAAGGCTCATAACATATGGTACAAATATTCAATAAACATGATTGGTAAATCGTTAAAAACACTTGTTGAAAATCATCATATAAGCAAAATTGATTGGAAAAAATGTATGGAGAACTCATACATCTAATGCTACTAACGGCGATAATCAGCGACATATAATAGGACTGTGATAGTTCAGCGGACAATATGACACTAACTGACACTGGGGAGGAACTGCCTAAGTGCCACTGATATCACTAGTGACACTAATTCAGTGCTAAAAATATGCACTGTAACTGTACTAATGACACTGGCTGGGAAGGGGTTACCATTTAGGGCGATCAAGGGGTTAAATGTGTGCCTAACAATATTTACTGTGTGTATTGTGTGCGTTTTTACTAAGCAATCTGACATTTTTTATTGCAGGGAGAAAAAAAAAAAACAGCACATCGCTGCTGACGACAGTAGAGGGCTCTGTGTTGTTTACCTACACCGGGCTCTGTGAGCAGGGCCGGACTGGCCTACCGGCGACTGCAGTGCTCTCCTCCCTCGTACCTCCGGCGCTCGTATGTCACGGAGTTGGGTCTGTGTGCAAGGTCCCGCCCCCCTAGACCGTTGTTATCCAGAGGCTGACATTAGTGGGCAGAGAGGCTGCAATGGGCACAGAGGCTGCAATTGGTAGGCAGAGAAGCTGCAATGGGCGCAGAGGCTGCAATTGGTGGGCGCACAGAGGCTGCAATTGGTGGGCACACAGAGGCTGCAGTGGTGGGCAAAGAGAGGCTGTATTTATGTGCAATGGTCAGGTTGCATTTATGGCAATGGCCAGGTTGCATTTATGTGCAATGGTCAGGCTGCATTTCATGGGCACTGGTAAATATTTTAGTACACCATTTGGTTCAGAATATTTTTTTTCTTGTTTTCCTCCTCTAAAACCTAGGTGTATCTTATGGTCAGGTGCGTCTTATGGAGCGAAAAATACGGTAGTTTTTGTTGTGATATGCACGGTTTTACTAACAAATGTCAAATTTGCAAAATTGTGTTCAGGTATTCAATTTTTTTTATCCTTCAGAACAAAGGGGTTGAAGTGTATCTAAACCTAAGAACAACAATCTAACATATTGCAGTTTACCAGTCCTTAGATGTGATGTTTTTTTTGTTTTTTTTAAATCTGGTGATCCAGTGGCACACTTTGTCCTAGGGGGATGAGACTCACTCACCATACTGGGTCTATGTAGGAGCAGCATTTTTATTCTGGGATGGAACTTTAGAACACAAGGAGTCCCACTGCCAGAAGACAACAGCATAGCTGGGAGGATTCCTCCATTAAAAATGCGCTTGTGTTTTTTTTTTTTTTTCCGATCAGCCCGATCACTGACCATGTATGGCCAGCCTTGGGGAAACCTTTAGAGAACTGTCCCTTCCATAGTGTCTGGTTCTGTGATTACCCACCTTGGAGTCTATAAAGGAGTCCCTACACATCTTATGACTTTATCAAAAACATGAAATTCTTAAATTGAAGGTGAGCTTCCCTCAGGAACTGGAACACAAAGATCTTCTTACCAAAGTCCATGAGAGATTTAAAAACTGTGTTGTGGTTGCTTCAAGATCTAGACAGCCCTGAAATATCAGTTCTGGGTGGACTAACTGATCAGTGCATACATTGATAAACTCACAAATTAGCTCTATTAGCAAATCTGGTGAACAATACCTTGGAAAAGATGTTCCAGCTAAACATATCACCTAGGTATGGGATGATAAACATGCCATCTGTAACTTCTACTTTCAATCTGGAAAGTTGTAGAGACCATAGATTTTGCTGATCAATTTAGGAATTGAATGTCAATTTATAGCATTGATTTTAGTTTTCCTGTATTCATTTCTATTACTTTTTTTTTTTTTTTCTTCAAGTGTCCTTTCCATGGTAAGATAATTCCACGAGATGAAATTGGAGTGCCAATCAAACCTGAGGATCGTGAGCGAGAAGCCAAGGAAAAATTTGAGCAGCAAGCCAAGGAACAAGGTATTGGTTTATTGAAATACATGATCATTTCTGAATGCATGAACCTAAAGTCCAGTTGAAGTCACAGAAATAGATATGCAGTCAGATAGACATTGTACTGACCACCCGCATTTCCTGTTACGGAATTTGTGCATGATGTCTTAATTCGACTGCTCAGTCCAATAGATATTGGATGTGTATACTTAAGCGCTAGAATGAATATTAAAATATTTAAAAACAGAGATGCAACAGTTATTTTAAGATAACCAAATGATATGGCTGCAACCCATAAATTAGTGTTCTCACACGTGAAAAATTATGTTAAAATATACACAAAGTTGTGCAATGGGTGCACTCTGAATCAACCTTAAAAACTTCAGTAGATAAATTAAAAGAATTCCTTTGTGCAAAACGTGCTAAATAGGTGATGTGTGTTCCAGTGTTCAAAAAATGTATTATAGTATGGAATGGAGACAGGACCAGCTTGGAAAACTTTCTTATAACATTAAATAATAACCAATGACCAACCACAGGTATTGGTCACCAGATTTGCTAAATGAGCTAATTTGTGAGTTTATCAATGTATGCACTGATCAGTTAGTCCACCCAGAACTGATATTTCAGGGCTGTCTAGATCTTGAAGCAACCACAACACAGTCCAATAGACACTACAGTTAAGCCAGCCATAGATTGTTTTGAATCTCAGCCGGTTCAGCAGGGACCGGCTGAGATTCAAGCCATCTATGGGCAGGCTGATTGTACCCAAGTCGATCCATCAATCGACTTAAGTACAACCAGCAGTTAGATTTTCAGCGAGTACTGCCAGTGGCTATAGCCGTAATCACGGCATCGCATTGCATACTAGCACAATATGAGAGACTTACCTTAAAACTAAGCTCTCCAGCGGCGCGCTGTCACTGACAGGGCTTCCATCTTTTGCTGGTCTTCCTTCCGGGTTCACGCCCTCCAGCTACACTAGTGGCCGACATGACGTCATTCCCGCGCATTCGGTATGCCAGACCTTAAGAGCGCATGCGCCTGTGACGTCACCGGCTGAATGCACTCTGAATATCTCCTAAACAGTGTAAGTTTAGGAGATATTCACTGTACGTACAGGTGAGCCTTATTACAGGCTTACCTGTAGGTACAAGATGAAAAAGTGGGTTTACTACCACTTTTAAGCTTCAAAGGCTTTTGTCAAAACCCAGGAAGTCAGGGGGTGGTACTTCCTGACTGCCAATACCTATATTAGCTTTTGCCTTTCTGTTGGGCCATTCCTGGAAATGCATTTGTAGCATCACTTCGGATTTAAAATGATTATACTGTATATATTTACAGTCCTCCAACTGGTAGAAATTTTGCCTATTATATTAGCATAGGGCTGAATAAAGAGGTGATTTTCTTCTAATGGTAAGAAGGAAATGTCATATGTTGTATAGGCGAACATATTACAGCGCACACATTCAAGAATGACGTATATGTTGTATAGGGCCTCTGGACCTACAGAGCTACTTCCAGTATTCAATCCCCGCTGATCAATTGATAGCCAAAGACAACCATGTGCAGCAAACAGAATATTTTGTCCCTCCATTACTAGTCTTGTAGTTGAGCTGCAGGACTAATTTGATGCTGAAGACTAAGGCTGGCCACACATTATACACTTTTCTTGTACAATTTTCCTTTAGATTTACCAAAGCCATATAATATGAGGTCAAACCTAAATTCTTTCAATTTGTATGCAATATGGCAGAACCTTGCACTACATATGATTTTGTATGTTGTGGTGCTAGCTATTAAAAGTTGCACCTTTAAATCTTAACACATGTATCCACTTCAAAAATCAATGGAATGGGAATAAAAATTAAATAAAATAAAACAATTCTGTGCTGTTGATAGCAGTGAGAAAATGTCCTGTAATTTTTTGCTATTTCTTTGTCACCACGTGCTCATATGTGAACCATGCTCTTACTTATAAGTGCTCCTTTTTACAAATGTGCACCACCAACTGTAGTAAGGGTGCCACTCACCAGATAGTTTTGGGCCACCAGGACCCTCTCAGCTTATATGGAATTCCTTTATATTGGCATGGGCTCAGCATCCATCCAGTTTCACCAGCAAGGTTACCCAGATAAATTTGGGCCACCAGGACCCTCACAGCTTATACGAATTTCCTTTCTATTGACATCAGTTGCTCAGTAAGGATCCAGTATCACCAGCAGGACAAAAACACACAATGTTCCAGGCGCTGACTCTATGGGAAAACCCACTGCCCCAGAGACTATCCGATGCAGCCGTCATAAAACCACATGGGGGGTGTGGGTGCATGGGGTAGGAGAGATGCAGACAGCACTATCCAAAACTCAATGGGGGTATGGAGCCTCTAGTCAAAACAATGTCAAGCCATGGTAAAGGCAAAACAGTTTGATAAACTTGTGAAGTACATTTGATACCAGGCTGGTATGGAAGGGTGAAGATGGGTTAATGACCACTGGGTCCGGTAGGCAGAAGAAAGATGATCACCTGCCATTTCCCTACAGCACACTGATGGTGTGGAGTCGTGGGCGCTGGGAGCCAAGCCGGAGGCCACCGGTGCTCCCGTGTGACGTCACCGCGATGTCAGGGCGGAAGGGCCGGAAACAATGGACATGCTGATCAAACCAGCATGGAATGCAGGAGAAGCTTGTTACCATGATGATGCGTTTTGTGCTCATGCACTTTGTCAAGTCCTTGACAAAGGACCCAGTGGACATTAACCCATCTTCACGCTTCCATACCAGCCTGGTATCGTATGTACTTCACAGGTTTATCAATAAAGTGTTTAGCCTTTACACCAGCTTGGCATTGTTTTGAGTGGAGGCTCCATACCCCCATTGAGTTTCGGATAGCGCTGTCTACATGTCACCAGCAGGGATATCCCCAAAATTAAAAAACAATGCCAAATGAACGTGCAGTACGTCTAGTAAAAACATATCACATAAAAACATAAGCCAGTAAACTCAAATTTACTGTACATGTGCTGTGTAGTGGCACCCACTGTAAATCGCCTGGTTTGGTAAAATCCATGCCGAGTAGGCATGCGTTTCACCTGTGTATCACTGCCACAAGATCCTTGCAGAGAGTTCAAACAAACTTCTTTCACATTGTTATTATGGGGTTTTGTTTGTAGAATTTTGAGGAAAATTATGAATTTATTTAATTTTGGTATAAGGCTGTAACATAACAATATGTGGAAAAAGTGAAGCGATGTGAATACTTTCCGGATGCACTGTAAAGCTAAAGAAAATTGTATAATGTGTGGCCAGCTTAAAGCTGACCATACACTAGTAGAAGTGCTTTCAAAATTCTTCGCTTTAAGATCATTTGTTTGATTTTCTAATCATTAGTGGGGTCAAATTGATGTTCATTTTTGACCATAGCGCTGGAAAAATTAGAAGGAGCAAGCTGCAAAATGTTTCCTGAACAATCTAATTTATAACAGTGTATGTGGTTTTCTTTTGGGAAATGATATTCTCACCAAATTCAAATGTTAAAAGCGAAATTCAACTTTGAAGTATTTTTAAGCGACATTCATCAAGTCATCCAGTGTACTTAGAATTTTCACACAAATGTTTGTATGAATATTCATACAAAAAGTAATTAAAAAATCTACTAGTGTATGGCCAGCTTAAACCAAGACAAAAAAGACAAAGGTGACTCTTTAGTTCCTATTTTTTTTTTCTCTCTCTCTCTGCTGTGTTTTTCCCTATTCATTATTCAAACGCTACTGTTTGGAATGATGTTCAGTATGAGCAGGAGCCCTTGTGCGTGGAGAACAAAATGGCTTACAGAGTTGCATCTGTAGGTGACCCAACAAAATGAATACGTGATATTGTAGTACTTGACAGCTTCCCCTAAAAAGGAACTTGTTTCACATTGGACTCAATGACCTGTGTAGAACTTGGCAGGTGCATTTTCTTGGGCCATGGGTCCATCAAGTACAAAAACCATTTTACTTAAATAAATTAAAATGATAAAGTAGACCACCAAACCTAATGATGCCCCACAGCCATTAAACTTTGGCCTGTGTGTTTTCATCACTTAATGTGCAGTGAAGTATAGATATGAGTCTTTAGATCATTAAATGTTGCTGACATACAGTAGCTGCACTGGAGATCTTCCTGAGCTGATTACCCTTGAAAGAACGGTCTGCAAAATTGTTAAAACGACTTTTCATGACTGGGCAGAATGTACCGGTGACTGGCAGCAGTGTTTTGTGTGTATTTCATCCAAGTTTTTAAAGACTCAATTTGACTTGATTTTAGCTATGAAATATGACATGTATAACTTTACAAACAATCAATTTATAATTACAGGAGGGCCTATTTCTTGCTCAACGTAACCCAAAAGTTAGCTTGCCCCTTGGGTGAAAATAGGGAATTGTGCCTCTACTGAAAATGGGGAATTGTGCCTCTACTCGGTGTAACTGCTTATCCACACTTTAGCTCAAGAACAATAACCTGGTGCTTCTTTCATTAGAACAATCAGTAATTGGAACGGGCACACATTTGCTAATGTACATCATTCAAAGCTACTCAGCTACAGATCTATTATCATTTTAATACTAGCGCTGGCAGTTGCAGCTAGAATTGTATATGAATCGCAACTTAGATGATGCGCGATGAGATGATCACCATGAATCTTACCCACCAAGGCCTAAAATATAACCTTTAATGCAAATCTTAACTAAAATATTTTGCCTACATTCTCAAAAAGATTGTTATAAAAAGGT
Organism: Lithobates sylvaticus; assembly: GCA_028564925.1. Lineage (NCBI taxonomy): Eukaryota > Metazoa > Chordata > Amphibia > Anura > Ranidae > Lithobates > Lithobates sylvaticus. The sequence continues at coordinate 719,473,136 of CM053026.1, read as the reverse complement.
GGCTAAGTACCCTCATGGAGAGCTATAGTTGTATCCAGAGGAATTTACCTTTTGTGATTATTCAAGAAATCGGTATCCAAATTACAGTGCATTCGGAAAGTATTCACAGTGCTTTACTTTTTCCACATTTTGTTATGTTACAGCCTTATTCCAAAATAGATTATATTAATTATTTTCCTCAAAATTCTACAAACCATACCCCATAATGACAATGTGAAAGAAGTTTGTTTGAAATCTTTGCATATTTATTAAAAATAAAATATGGAAAAAAAATCACATGTACATACTGTATTTCCAGCCTTTGTTCAATACTTTGTTGAAGCACCTTTGGCACCAATTACAGCCTCAAGTCTTTTTGAGTATGATGCTACAAGCTTGGCACACCTATTTTTGGGTAGTGTCTCCCATTCTTCTTTGCAGGGCCTCTCAAGCTCCATCAGGTTGGATGGGGAGCGTTGGTGCACAGCCATTTTCGGATCTCTACAGAGAAGTTCAATTGGGTTCAAGTCTGGGCTCTGGCTGAGCCACTCAAGGACATTCACAGAGTTGTCCTGTAGCCACTTCTTTGTTATCTTGGCTGTGTGGTTAGGGTCGTTGTCCTGCTGGATGATGAACCTTCACCCCAGTCTGAGGTCCAGAGCACTCTGGAGCAGGTTTTCATCAAGGATGTCTCTGCATTTCTGCATTCATCTTTCCCTTGATCCTGACTAGTCTCCCAGTTCCTCACTGTAGGGATGGCATTGGCCAGGTGATGAGCGGTGACTGGTTTCTTCCAGACATGACGTCATTCAGGACAAAGAGTTCAATCTGTTTCATCAGACTAGTGAATTTTGTTTCTCATGATCTGAGAGTCCTTCAGGTGCCTTTTGGAAAACTTTAGGTGGACTGTCCTGTGCCTTTTACTGAGGAGTGACTTCCGTCAGGGAACTCTACCATACTGGACTGATTGGTGGAGTGCTGCACAGATGGTTGTTCTTCTGGAAGGTTCTCCTCTCTCCACAGAGAAACACTGGAGAGATTCTCGGGTTCATCGGGTTCTTGGTCACCTCCCTGACTAAGGCCCTTCTCCCCCGATCGCTCAGTTTGGCCAGGCGGCCCGCTCTAGGAAGAGTCCTGGTGGTTCCAAACTTCTTCCATTTACAGATGATGGAGGCCACTGTGCTCATTGGGATCTTTAATGCTGCAGACATTTTTTCTGTACCCTTCCCCAGATCTGTGCCTCAATACAATCCTGTCTCGGAGGTCTACGGACAATTCCTCGGATGTCATGGCTTGGTTTGTGCTCTGACATGCACTGTTAACTGTGGGACCTTATATAGACAGGTGTGTGCCTTTCCAAATCATGTCCAATCAATTGAACTTACCACAGGTAGACTCCAATCAAGTTGTAGAAACATCTCTAGGATCAGTGGAAACAGGATGCACCTGAGCTCAACTTTGAGTGTTATAGCAAAGGCTGTGAAGTCCTTCTCCTGATGACGCCAGACTTTGCTGACAAAACGTGTCAGCTCATAGAGTACGTGACATGTCACTTCTGCTATTTGTAGCGCAGGTGGAATGCAAATGGCGTACCTGCTTGGTCTGTTTTGGGCACATTGTTTTTATGTTATGCTACTTATAGAATAAAGCCTTTTTTACATACTACACCATGAGGAGCCCCTTCTTGTTTTCTTGATATGTGACCGATCGTTGGAGTTCTTCGTGCCTGGGGCCAGTCTGATCAAGAAGTGAATAATGAGGGGTTCTGTTGAAACCAAACCACTGTCAGGTAGACCAAATAAAATTTCAGCCACAACAGCCAGGAAAGTTGTTCAGGATGCAAAGAAAAACCCACATATAACTTCAGGTGAAATACTCTCTGAAAACATGTGGTGTGGCTGTTTCAAGATGCACCATAAGGAGGCACTTGAAGAAAGATGGGCTGCATGGTCGAGTCGCCAGAAGAAAGCCGTTACTACGCAAATGCCACAAAGTATCCCGCTTACAATACGCCAAACAGGACAGACAAGCCTCAAACCTTCTGGCACAAAGCCATTTGGTGATGAGACCAAAATTAAGCTTTTTGGCCACAACCATAAACGCTACATTTGGAGAGGAGTCAACAAGGCCTATGATGAAAGGTACTGAGGTGGATGACTGATGTTTTGGGGATGTACGAGTTACAAAAGACGCAAGAAATTTGGTCAAAATTGATAGCAAGATGAATGCAGTATGTTATCAAAAAATACCGAAGGAACATTTGCATTCATCAGCCAGGAAGCTGCACATGGGACGTACTTGGACATTCCAACATGACAATAATCCAAAACACCACAAGGCCAAATCGACCTGTCATTGGCTACAGCAGAATAAAGTGAAGGTTCTGGAATGGCCATCTCAGTCTCCTGACCTCAATATCATTGAGCCACTCTGGGGAGATCTCAAATGTGCAGTTCATGCAAGATAGCCCAAGAATTTACAGGAACTGGAGGCTTTTTTCCTAAGAGGAATGGGCAGCTTTACCATCTGAGAAGATAAAGAGCCTCATTCACAAATACCACAAAAGACTGTCATTGATGTTAAAGGGGGCAATACATGGTATTAAGACCTGGGGTATGTAAACTTTTTTGATCAGGGTAATTTGGGTAGTTTCTGCTGTCTTTATGATTTAAAAAGAATTGATTGATAAAAAATGGCTTCAGCCAACCACTAACCATAAAGTGAAAGAAAAGTTTTTGTGTTATCATTCGTATTCTCATAAAAATGGCCAATAAATCATAAATTCTGCCAGGGTATGTAAACGTATGAGCACAACTGTATATAACCCTTGAATTTATTTCTGAAATTTTGCTGGCAGTTGAGAGACTGGTGGTAGAGACCTAAACTGGAGTCGGGCTTTAACTGGCATGATATAGTTATGAATGCTTCATCATTGTTATATCTGCTTTTTATGGCTGGTTCTCTTTAACCTGTAACCCAAATAAACATGACAGCACCATAAACTGATATTATATGCTCCTTTCGCCCATTTTACTTCACAAAAAGGAAGGTAATGGAAGGCATATTGCGCTCTGTCCTTTCCAGCTGCACGCTGACCCCTGCGGCTTAGAAATGATTGCTCTGACCTGTTAATCTGCCGCGCTCCTCCTTTCCAGCAGCTCATCCACTAAAGCAAATGAAGTGTTTTTTTCTTGTGCGAATGACAGTCAGTGTCTGTTCTTGCAGCTTTTACTGACTTGTTAACAGCCCAGGATGAGGACAATCCGGCAGAGGCAGTCCCTTAGCCAGCCACTTGTGAAATAACGTCTCGTCACTAACTACAGTATTGATTCCCACCCACCCTCACCAATGGTGTCATTTTCTCTTCCCTGCCACTAAACTCCATAACAATACAAGAAGCGGTTTAGGGCCCCATCAGTGCTCAAAAAAAAAGTCCTCTCTTCCCTGGCATTTCATTGATTTTTCTCAAAGGCTTTTAAATTGCTCCTTCATTTGACTCAAACAGTAATTTTATCTGTCATGAAAGGCAGTATTCCTTGCCTTGTGTTTAAACAATTGCTTCGTCCTCTCAGTTACTAAACTGTGACGCCCTGTTATTGCAGCGAGGTAAACACTTTACACGGTGTGCCTTAATCCCCGATATCTCGTCCCCGACTCTCAATTGTTCCACTGCTCGTCTTGGAAGCTGAGAATTTCACTCAGACATGTATTGTTAGGACTGGTGGAGGTGAATACATTGCTCCATGGTCTGTATTTTCATCTACAATAAATGGAAACTTTGAAGGACAACTCTGTGGTTGACCCTCAATTCGAGTTTTATACAATGATTTGCAGCCAGGCTCAGTAGGTTTTAGTGATTAGCCATCTTAGTTTGCAGCTTTGGGGTTGAGTGCCATCTGAGACTCTTATCTGCATGGAGTTTGTTCATACTGCCTATGTTTGCATGGGTTTACTCAAAGTGCTTCAAGAGGGACTGTACCTGAATTTTATTTTTATTTTTTAAAAGCCAGCAGCTACAAATACTGCAGCTACTGACTTTTTATAAATGGACACTTATCTGTCACAGGTTCCAGCGATGTCGGCAGCAGAGGCCGATCAATCGCTCGGCTCTCTGCTGCTGCCGGCGCCATTCTCGGTGAGGGAATCAGGAAGTGAAGCGTTGCGGCTTCACTTCCCGGTTCCCTACTGTGCATGCGCGAGTCGCGCAGCGCAATGAGAATCATCTGCGCTGTCTGCTGGGACCCGTGTGTGTCCCGGCAGACAGCATGCCGGAACAGGAAGTGGCGTAAACTCCCGTGGGAGTCTATGCCCGGAAGTGGGTGTAAATGCCTGTCTTAGACAGGTATCTGCACCCCCTCCCCCTGAAAGGTGCCAAATGTGACACCGGATACCAATACCAGTTTAAGACTGAGTACAAATACTAATACTTTTTCTCAAGTACACTCCGATACCAACTACCGATACCTATTTCTATGAAGCCAGTTTAAATATGTGCGGGCCAGCCGCAGTTCAATTTTAAAGAGTCAGGTTCGACTTTCAGTCTGGTTTAGGTATGATTTCCAGTGTCATACATTTTAAAAAATTCACACCTGAATCGCTGAACGAAATCGCACCAGGCTCTTTTTACAAATCACTCTGAAACCAGCCCCACACCTATGTGAAGTTATCGGTTTTAGTATCGGAGCATTTGCACGAACGAGTACAAGTACTCATGCAAGTCCTTAGTATCAGTACTGGTATCGGTGCAATGCTAAGGCAAATATCAAAATGCCCTAATGGATGTCAGTCTGGAGCGATGGATATTCCTAGGCATACTTCATTAGCATGCATACTGTCGTAGGTAGTGCCCGCACACTAAGCCTCTATAAATGAAAGAACTGAATGACAATTTATGAACGGGGTGGGCAAGGGACAATAATGCTGGGGCAGAAAGAGCTAGATCAGCCATTCTCATTAGGGTTCCTCCAGAGGTTACCAACGGTTCCTTGGGAAGTGGTTGATTGACCTACCATTTGATGGTGCCTGCATAGTTCCGAAGCCAACGCCACTTGGCAAAGCCAACAGTATGACACCAGTGTTCTTTCACATTCAGATCACCACTGTAATGCCCCGTACACACGGTCGGATTTTCCGACGGAAAATGTCCTATCGGACCATGATGTCGGAAATTCCGACCGTGTGTGGCTCCATTGGACTTTTTCTGTCGGAATTTCCGACGGAAAAAGTTTGAGATCCTGCTCTCAAATTTTCTGACAACAAAGTCCTATCGGACTTTTTCCGATCGTGTGTAGCGAATTCCGACGGAGAAAGTGCCACGCATGCTCAGATCACATTACAAGACCAAAGCTATTTGGCTACTAGCCTCTACGTGGTTCCGTCGTACGCAACGAACGTCACCACGTTCAGGATGATCGGATTTTCCAACAACGTTGTCCGACCGTGTGTATGGGGCATAAGAGTGCAGTCTTCCTACTGGATATAGATGGTGTGGTTTTCTTTCCTTCAACCACAGGTGAATCCCTCCCACAGAGCTATTGTGTTCTCCCGGCAGTGGAGCGCAAGGAGTCGTCCCTGCCAGGAGAACACAGTTATAATTGCTAGCGGCTATAGACGCTGGCAATAATCGCATTATGAATTCAACATGCTGGTTGGACTCCAGTCTATCGATGGACTCACTTGGGTACAATCAGCCTGCCCATACATGGTTCGAGTCTTGGCCGGTCCCTGCTGAACTGGCCGAGATTCAAACTATGGCCAGCTTAAGGGGCATTTTTCCCATTGGACCACAATGAATTGGTTTAAGCAGGTTTTTCCCAAAACTATGAAAGACTGAAGGTATTGTTGGTGCTCGCCTTTAAATGAGATCTACTTTTAGTTACCCAATTGCATAAACCCAGTATTACTGCACAACTACAACCCTTTCTGTGAAAACAAAGCTTGTTATGGCCCATACCAGGTCCAGTGCTTGGAAGGCTGAGAGTACATGTGTACACTCCTCTTGCTAAGCATGTCCTAACTTAGCAGACGTGGATTTTTTTCAGTATCCTAAAAAGCCTAAGGCACCCCTGGGTATCATTCAGAACATACTGAACTGTGGATGTGAACAAAAACATTTTTACCCAACACCATGATTCAATAACTGTCCCTAGAATTTACCTCACCATTGCAATAACATTGACCAGTAGTATTATAACCTTTCCCATGAGCATAGGTATTTCCTAGCTCTTGCAGCACCATATCCCTTATACACTACTTTGTCCCTTCCTTGCATTATAACGAATCTATGCACGCTCCTGTAACCTGCACTGTATGTTAATTATTTAACCAGCTGCAGTGGGATTCTACTGCAAAGGCAAGTACTTCCTGCCTTGTGCTACTTTTGAATGGTGAAGGTACTACATGACTAACCCAAAGTTGATGAAATTTCAGATTAGTTTATGCATCTTTATGACAATGATAAGGTCAGTGAGAATCCGTTTTCTTAGGGCATAATTTGAACTTTTAATATCAGCAGCTTATATTATTTTTTTCTGTGTTTTGTTGTAGATTGGAGAGACCCCGAACTGATGCGGGATATCGAGCAAGCCACGGGGGAAGATCTGGGCTCGTCCTTGTATGCTGGGAAATCTGGAAAGAAGACGAGGAGGAAGGGAAAGAAGAAAAAGTATCCAAATCTGACAGATCTGAAGCAGAATGCAAATACCACTCGCTCCCGTCTAGAAAAGAAAGTGTTTAGCCCGTAAGATGCTGAACAGCTTTTTTTTTAATTTATTTTTTTTTTTTTTTACAAAGTCTGTGTGACTAATCTTATGTTTGCAAGAATTTATTCTTATGTTATTATATCTTATTTTTGCAAGATATTTATATGTATATATAGCTTCCATGTCTGTTGCAGGACATCTCCCAGTAAATATTGGTAATAAACTGGTGTATAGTGAATGCTTATTGTGGCCATATGTGACCTGCACTGCGAAAACTGTGTCTAAAGCAGACAAAGCTTAAAGGAACACTAAAGGAGATTTATTTTTTTTTTTTTAAATAACAAACATGCTATACTTACCTCCACTGTGCAGCTCGTTTTGCACAGAGTGGCCCCCTGAACCTGGTCTTCTGGGGTCCCTCTGCAGCTGTCTGGGCTCTCTCCCGCAAGGACTCCACAATTTCATGCGAGCTCCCTCGCATTGTGTGGAGTGCTTGCGGGCGCGCTACAGTGATACAGCTGGCGGCCATAGCCGCTCACTGTATCACTCGGCCCGCCCCCCGGCGTGCCGCGTCATTGGATGTGATTGACAGCAGCGCGAGCCAATGGCTGCGCTGCTTTCAATCCATCCACTCAAGCCAATCAACAGCCAGGGTGAGCGGCGAAGAGTACGTCGGGGGCAAGCACGGGACTTTTGAGGGGTCAGGTAAGTAAAACGGGGGGGGGGGGGGCCGGCATTGTCAGATGTTTGTTTTACCTTAATGCATAGAGTGCTTTAAGGTGAAAAAACTTTTAACTTTACAACCCCTTTAAGACAAAGGCCTAAGGTGCATTAGTATGTCCATAGGCTCCCTGCAGTTGGTCAGTTTCCCAATTTCTGAACTCCTTGTTCTGCACAGTGTCTCTGTGTTGAAATGGCCATCTTAGTAGAGAAGTAGGACTTTGCTGCCCCATCTTAGTGTTCCCTTATGACTGGTGATCTGATGACCTGTGGGGTAATGATCAGGAAGTTGCATTTGAGGGGTAGGAATCCTATACAAAATGAATTAAGTAGAAGTAGGGAGATCCTTGTATACAGGTTCTCAGATACAGCTTCCTCTCCAGCAAGAAGAACAGTATGCAGCACCATGGTAACATCAAAATTTTTTACTCCAAATCTTGTAAGACCAGCAGTCTGAGGCAGCAGATGATCTTACACTGCAAAGATAGAGCAATGTGACTCAGTGCAGTGCTGGGATTAGGTAATTTGGTGCCCAGGACAAAGATAGCAAACTGCTTCCCCCCACCGGGTGTAAACAAAGAGTCAGTGTAATTTTAAAACAAGAAAATACCCGTTGAGGTTTCTGTATCACTGTATGCCTTATCTAAATAAAGAATTGGAATAAAAAACAAGAAAATACCAGTCCCTCCCTCCAACAGAGTGATCATGCTGCATGCCGTAGGACTAGTGGGCAAGGTTGGCGCTGCACCCCAGCCAGATCTACAACACAGATGGTGTGGTTTGACAGTGACAGTAGGGCAGTGGATGCTGTCAGCAGGTTTTTTTTTTTGTGGGAGAATTATCGTTTTATGTCTGAAGTTAATCCCCTTTTTAATGCATGCCAATATTCTGTTTGCTTTGCTTGCAGCAGCTTGGCATTGCATGCCATTGCTGAGCCTATCATCTACTAGGACCCCCAGGTCCTTTTCTATCTTGGATTCCCCCAGAGGGAGGTTCTCCCCCTAGTGAGTAAATTGCATTCATATTTTTGCCACCCAAATGCATTATTTTACATTTTTCTACATTAAACCTCATTTGTCATGTAGATGCCTACCCCATTAATTTGTTCAGATCTTCTTGCAAGGTTTCCACATCCTGCAGAGAAGTTATTTAGATTAAGCCATTTATCCCATTCTCCTGGTCGTTTATGAATAAATAGGATTGATCACAGGTCAGAACCCTAGGGGACCCCACTTTCCACTCGAGTACTCCCGCTGAACTCGCCTCTGTAGCCAGTTTTCAATACATCTACTCACACTATGTTCCATGCCAACAGACCTTACTGTACAGTAAACGTTTAAATTACTTATTTACTGGCCCCTTCTCCGCTCTCCATCCTGACACATCCCCCATAGCAGCCGGCGGGAGAGGAGGAAAGCTGGCTGCAGGGGGACAAGGGAGGGCAGAGGAGGAGCACACAGCAGGCCGTAGGAAAAGGACACGGGGGTCTGGAGAACACGGGGGAGGAGGAGGACACGGCAGACATTGGGGGGATGATCGGTGCGGCGGGGGAAGTTGCAAGCACTGATCTCCCTGCATGGCATTTTAGCAGACAGCTGCGGGAGGGAGAGGAGGTGAAGTGGCTGTCTGAAAAGCCATGCAGGGAGATCGGCGCTTGCAAATGTCCCCCTGCCGCAGTGCCGCACTGATCATCCCAGGCTGTCAAGGGACAATCTTCCATGTGTGCAGGGGGGGCACTGTGACCCGTGTGCAGTGAACACCCTGCACACATGGATGATACACCACTGGCGCTGACAGAGAATGGAGGTGGAGGGCTTGTGCCGGGTGCAGGAGCGCACTCTGCACATCTTAAAGCGGAAGTAAACCCATCGATTTAACAGTCTAAAAAAAAAAAAGGCATGCCGTGAATGCTAACTGCACATTGGCTGTGCTCTCAATTAAACAGTCAAACTATCCAATGGCTGGTGTCATAACGGATCACATGTGCAGCACTGTGGCAGTTGAAGATTAAACAGAGGCAAAGATTGCAGCTTCCTTGGCTGAAAACGATAGGGGGGTTTACTTCCACTTTAAAGACGGTTTTATAGGTACAACGGCGCCGGCTAGCATGTGTAGTGACACACAGTTGTGAAGCACACTGCCGGAACTTCACCTGCACCCCCCTCCCTCCAGCAAATTGTACCACCCAGGGAATCCGCCCCTTCTTGGGTTCAGGTAACCTTTGGTAAAGTATATCGGAAGGCAATTTTTTATTTATTTTTTTAGTGGAGAGGGATTAGAACACCTTTCATGTTTTTTTTTATTGCTATCTGTGTCCCCATTGGGTAGATTCACCCTCTCTATTTGCCCTAGTGATTGTTATTACTGAAAATGAAAAAATAAATTCAAAATAGAAATAAAGGGCAAGTCTTCCAATGGGGACACTAGTTCTAGTGACAACCAGTGATTTCACTAATTTTGGAGGTATCTCTCCCTACATCCAGTTGTGGCTATGGGACAGGAAGTGAAGGGAAAACTCCCCAATGGGACACAGATGGTAAAATAAAAAGTAACAGGTGTTGTAACACTCCCTAACTATATCCAAAGTGAAAAAAAAAAAAGTTTTGCTTTTAGTTCTAGTACTACGTTTGATATTAATTTTACTTTCAATCGTTTTTTATTGAGTTTATCAAAAGCAACAAAGATACACAGGTACAGGCAAAATACATTTTTAAAGGCCCAAAGTTCATGAGGTACAATTACTATTCACTAGAAAGGCAGTATTATACTGTGGTCTGCCGCCTGGCTCTGGCACAGTCCTCGTCCGTGTCTCAATCTTGTGCGAGAGAGGTGACAGTCCCCCCCCCCCCCGGCACCCCTAATGGGATCCATCTGTGCCGGGGAAGAGGGCCCCCCCCCCCCCTGAGGAAGTAGCATTGAGGAAGAGGAAAGATGTGGATCTGGTCCAGGCCTAAGCTGTAGTAGACAATTAATCATTTGTACTATGTGTGTTGAAAAATTGTGAAGATGGTCGTTCCAGGATCAGATTAAGAGATCCAATAGGCGTCAGAGTCAGCTCCTGTGGATAATGTGGTGTAAACAATGAGTGTGTCGGTGACTGTGCCTACGTGTAAAGGACATAGATGCACTACGTGTGGCGTCATTGTTGATATTAATTTTATTGGTTATGAAATATAACCCATATACCTTGCATACAATCAATTTCTGATTACAGAAGGGGCTATTTCTTGCTCAGCACAACCCAAAAGTTAGCTGGACCGTTGGGTGCAAAAAAGATTTGTATTTGGTAGTAAACTGCGCAGTTTACCTGTACCTATAGGTAAGCCCTTTAATAAGGCTTACCTGTAGGTACAAAATGAATGTCTCCTAAACTTGCAGTATTTAGGAGATATTCACACTTGAAGCAGCCGATGGCATCACTGGCGCATTCGCACTGCACTCTGAATTGACGGCACACTCAGTGTGCCATCAATTCAGAGCACTGTGTTACGCCCATGACTTCCGCATGTGTGGAAGTGACGTCATCGGGGCCCGGCTATTCAAACGACCGGAGAGCTTGAACCTGGAAGGAAGACTGGGTGAAGATGGATGCTGTGACAGCATGCCACTTGAGGGTTTTGTTTTTTAAGGTAAGTCTGTCATAATGCGCTTGTATGCAATGTATATACTAGTACATTATGGCCTAAACTGCTCGGAGGCCCACACTTTTTAATTTTTTTTTCCATTCTAGGAGTTTACTACGGTTTTAAGTCGAGGATTCAATTTGAGGCTAATACTGGGAACACAGAACATTTTTCTGTAATCTGTTGATGGTTGGTTGTCTTCTGTTCAATTGTTTTTACAATCGAAAAAAATATTTTATTGTGCACATGATTTTCTGAAAGTCACCTTTTAGCAGTATTTTACTTGTGTTTCTGGTAGCGCGAACATGCAGTATGATGCTGAGCACAAGTGTTCTTGGCACGATCGCTCCTACTGCCACACGCATCATAAAACATGGTGTCTGACAGCTGGTATCACAGCACAAATTATATGATCTCGCTCAACAGGTCTTAATTAACAACTGGATGGACATCTCCAGGAGTGTACCAGACATCAATTAACAGCGCCCTTTCCCTGAGAACAAGCCAGATTTAATTAGCTCCGGGGAATTGAAGGGAAATCATGCGTCCAGCTGTGGAAACGCTTGACGAACAGATCACAGTTGTTGTAAATAAGATGTTCTGTAGTAGGCAGGTGACATGGCAGCATCATATCCCCACTCTCTGTCGCTGTGGAAGCTTGTCATTGTTCTATAAAGAGAGTCTGTCACTAAGCAAACCACCTGTTTTAATCAGGCTGCGGTGGAAGCAGCCTTTCGCTGACTCTTGGCACATACCAGTTCTGATTCATTGAGACGCTGTGTATTCTAAAGGAATAAAGCCTGGTCATTTTGCAAGGAAGTTTTAAACTAGTTTAGTAAATGAGTTGAAACTGTACTGCCATCTCTCCTCCAATAATGTGCAAGTAAAAATCCTTTTTTTATTGTGCGGAGGTCCTAGACTAAGTTTAATTGGTTTACTGCAGTGTAGCTTGCAGGTCCTGGACTTGAATGAATGAATGATTTGTATAGCGCTGCAACTGCGAACTGAATTGCCTCGAGGAGCTTGATCCGACCTGCGTTGATTCCTTCTTAGAAGAGGTGGGTCTTGAGTTTTTTCCTGAAGGCCTGATGGTTTCCTTCCTTCAAGCGGATGTTCGTAGATAGAGCGTTCCATAGCCGTGGTCCTTGGACTGCAAATCTTCGTTCTCCCCTTGATTTGTACCGGGACTTCCACAAAACAGCGAGCTGTGCTCTATCTTTGCACCCAGTCCTGGTCAACGAGGGACATGGTTGCTCAGACTACAGCTTCTGTAAGCCTTGTAATTGACACCACTTAAATGGAAAGTTGGCACCAAAGTGAAAATTTGCAATTGAATTTCCTTTTTTTTACTACAAAAGGCTAAAATCTAGACAACTGAAAATCTTATGCGTTTCAGCCACCCGGACCTTAGTCATAGCTGTGACTAAGGTCTAAGTGGCTGAAATGTGTACGTTTTGGTTGGCTGGATTCTAGTCGTTCGTATCAATAAATGGATATTCAGTAGAAAATTTTAACTGTGGTGCCGACTTTCAGATCAACTGGACCTCCATAAAAATGGGAATCCAATAGTGCACTAAAATCCTCCATTTACACCCATGGTAAACTAAGTTTTCTGTTTACTAGCAGCACGTATCTAAGCTGAAACACATGTATGTGTGTTCAGTGTAGTTTAGCAGAAGGTCTATACAGCCATCCCTCCCCATAAAAGTAATTGGGAGGTTTTAATGATTTGTTGATATCTGTCTGAGAGATTGTAATGGGTTTTAATAAATAATCTCTGAGCTTTACACTGTAGAACGTGGAACCATAGGGTGGCTAAAGACATTGGTCAATCATTAGACTGTCAGATGTATTGTACATGTACATCCCACAATGTCTTCTTGGCCAGTTTTTCTCCTAAACAGGAGCATGTTAGTCATGTGAGTCCTCTGTTTTGTGTATGTCATGATGATGGAATGGTACAGACGTTGCATAGCTCCTAATGACTACCATGATGTTAAAGTAAGGTGGTTGCAGACCAAAAATGATCATTGAGGAGGTCTGAGTAGGAGGTGCTGCATCCAGAGCTAGTTTTAGTTTCCCAGTGTGAGGATAAGTCCACACTGAGGCATACTATGACTCTGGTTAGGTAGCTCCATGAACCTCTTGGACAACCAGCTGCTGTAGTCTATTTGCCCATAAGAGTCCATTGCTCTTTTCAGATCAGCCCTTGAATCCCTGATAAAGTGAGAACTTTGTAGCCTCTTAAATGTGTTGGCTTGTTACCTTTTGGACTTCTATAATGAAATAACAATTCTTGGATTCATAAACCTGTGGTGTGGTGCCCTTGAGATAAGCTAACTTGCTTACAAGCAGTCTTTTAACTTTCAGAACTGAGATTACATTTTTAATTGGTTATATTTAAAAATCTATACAGCTTTAACATTAGAAACTGTAGAAAAGACTGTGTTCAGGCTAAAGTTCTACATTAAAGAAAGACAATTTCCTTTTTTTTTTAAATTTAAATTCCTTTTTGAATGCTTCCAACATAATGTAAAATATCTTAAAATGTGCTAATTAATAGGCGTCTTAAAAAATCTGGTCTCTGTGTAGGGTTTGTAAGTGAGGGTAGCTGTGTTTGTTCACTTATTGAACAAGCAGTCTCTGGCTTTCTAATTCAAAGTGCTGCCCACTGATTGTGCTTCTCTGCTGTTCTTTGTCCATGTGAGAGTGTGTATGTCGGGTCCTACCTGATTGAAATTGCTAGATTCTACATAAGGCTAACCAGGTTGATCTCAGCAGTCATTAAAGTGATACTAAAAACACATTTTTTAAGTTATGTTATCCCTTTTCCTTATGGATGATGGCACTGTAATTATTTTAAATTTTAAAAAAAATCGAAATACCTTTTTCCTAATCGATATACAGCTGTCGCATGACCAGATCTTTTCCAGCCTGTCTGTAGGGAAACCTAAGCAGGAGGAGCTTCTAGACCTTTGGAATACAGAATACAAATAAATAATTACTATCAATAAACTGTTTTAAATTGTCATAAAATATATATTTGAAATTAAATCTTTATTTAAATTTTTTTGGGCAATAACCGCGTGTGGGTGGATTTCTGCCAATCACAGACTGTGTCACGCCCCTCCAGCCTTTGTCTTAGAATAAAAGGGAGATGAGGCCTCCATCAATCTACATGTAATATCACTCCCCCTTGTGTTTAGCTGGTTAGTGGGCATGGAGGAGGAGGGAGAGAGTGAGTTGTCATTTACCACGGTGTATACGCCAACCTGTGTGACTCTATAGTCACATGGGCTGCTCAGATTTCATAGGGAACCAATGCTCAGGTTAGAAAATACACTGAAAACTGAGCATGTGCAGTAGCTATCAACACTGCTCTGCACAATCTCCAACTGCAGTGGGGACATGAACAGAAGTGGAAGAACAGCAGGATCAAGGATCAACCGGGTGTTATGCAAAATGCAAAAAATTTATCTCGCAGTGACTAAGTATGAACAGCATGTAATACAACATTTACTGATAGTTTTTAACCACTTCAGCCCCGGAAGATTTGGCCATGTTTTGCGATACGGCACTGCGTTGCTTTAACTGACAATTGCGCAGTCGTGCAACGCTGTGCCCAAACAAAATTGACATCCTTTTTTTCCCCACAAATAGAGCTTTCTTTTGGTGGTATTTGATCATCTCTGTGGTTTTTTTATTTTTTGCAATATAAACATAAAAACAGCGACATTAAAAAAAAAAAAAAAAACACAAAATGTTGTACTTTTTTTTTAGCTATAATAAATATCCCCAATTTTTTAACGTCTACAAAATAGGAGAAAGATTTATGGCATTTTTATTATTTTTTTTTTTTCTTTACTAGTAATGACGGAGATCTGCGATTTTTATCGAGACTGCGACAATATGGCAGACACTTTTGACACATTTTTGTGACGATTGACAATTTTACAGCGATCAGTGCTATAAAAATGCACTGATAAATGTCACTGGCAGAGAAGGGGTTAACACAAGGGGGCGATCAAGGGGTTAACTGTGTTCCCTAGTGTGTGTTATAACTGTAGGTGGAGGGGACTGACTATAGGAGAGGACAGATCGTGGTTTCTAGCTATTAGGAACTCACGATCTGCCTCTCCTCACAGAACAGGGATGTGTGTGTTTACACACAAACATGTCCCTGTTCTGCCTCTCGTGCCTGTGATCGTACGTGGCCGGCAGTCATTACGACCGCCGGTCATGACCATCGGCACCCCCGCAGTGCAGCGGGCGCACGCACCTGCTATCCTGCTTAAAGGAGTCGACGTACAGCGACGGCGGCTCGCGGGATCGTGACGACCTGCCGCAGTATAATGGTCAACAAGTGGTTAATGATGTGGGTTTAATGACCCTTTAAGCAGGATGTTGATCCTATGCCCTGTTGTGCAGGTAAATCTATTGGGAGTGTGTACTCCTCTTTTATAGGATAAGCAAAACGTGGTTCATGGAAACTTGTTTATAGAAACATTTGGTCAAAAAAATCTTTTGCGTGAATGTTTGCCGTTTTTTCCAATCCCTCCACTAACCTCTGCTCGCCCAACAAATAGATTAAAAATGCAAACAACATATAAAACCATCTACAATGCCGCTCTGTATAACATTGCCAATCTCATCTCAAAATATAACCCGTACTGTGCTCTTGGCTTTCTTCCAAGATCTCCTACTCTAGCCCCATTGTTACCCCCTTCTATACTCATCTATAGTACTTCCCCAGAGCCTCTCCCATCCTCTGTAACTTCCTACTCCAAGCTGTACAATTATCTTCTCCTTCCCCCTTTCTATTAGATTGTAAGCTGTCATAGGTAGAGACCTCCTAACTCTTGTCTTGAATTGTATTGTAACTGTACTGCCTCTCTTTAGTTGTAAAGCAGTGGGAAAAAAGCTGACGCTATATAAAGCCTACGTATATAATAATGTTACAGTAATAGCTTAAATATGAGCCCCATATGGAAATTTTTACATAGTCCAGCTTGGGCCAGTGTAAGTATGTATGTGCTATACCTGTGGGACCCCTGTAAAAGCCTGAAATCACTCTAGTAGACACCTCTACCAGAGTGATCACCAATAGCTTCTGGGTCCTGTGTCGAGTGGTGGCCCTTTGCTTTTTCTTAGAGAATGCAGAGTGTTCTCTGACTGGATGAGGAGGGGCAGTGATGTCACTATCTCCACCACAATCAATGAAGGAACACTTTGAATTAATTCAGAAAATGCAAAGTGTTTTCTGAATGTTTGTCTGATTTCTTTCTCACTAAGCAGCAGGACAACCACTTGGCAAGGGTCCCGAAAGCCAGTGGGAATCATTGTAGTGATTACCAGCTTCCACAGGGATCCTACAGGCATGACACATACTTATATTGGTCCAATCTGAACAAATGTAGCTATGTAGAAATTGCCCATATTCAGAATTCAGCTTTAAAAAGTGAAAAGTGTAGTTTCCCTTTAAAAAGCTCATTAAAGAGTTAACAGTACATACCCCACTCATCATGACCTTGAAGACAAGTTTAGCCTGAACCCCAGCCCCGGAATTTAGACAGTCACCTTCCCGCCCAAGAGTTTGGATAACGAGAATGCTTTGCCTTTGTCTGTGGCAGCCTTGCTCGTACCGAAGCTTGGACGTTTGCCATTTATCTTGTAAGGTCGGTGTTAAAGAATAATGACAAAGGTGTAGTGGGCACATTAAAGCGAGCCTTCCATTACTTCACTCCTCTTATTAAAACCTTGTTGAATTAAAACTATTTGTATTGCCGTACTTAATTTAGTTAACACGTCTAATTTGTTCTGCCTCATCAGCTCAACGTTAGGAGGACCCAGCGGTAATTAATGATACCGCCTTGTTTTTTTAAACATATCTATAAACATCCCGTCTTGACTTTACTTGAGCTTGACTTTATGTGTTTATTTTTGGGCTAACAGCTTCTCTCCTTTGCCTTCGTCTCACAGGGGATCAGTGAAACGGGTGATAAGCGCAATGAACCAAATGGATAAGAGGCGCCACGAGAAGTTTGCAAACCAGTTTAATTACGCATTAAATTAAAAATCAGAAGAAAGATAAACCGCCCGGTCGGCTTTTACATGGAAGACTTGTTTTAAGGACCTTTAACGAAAAATTGTTGTGTTATAAGTGTATTTTTTTCCTTAATGGCTATGTCTTAACTTATTTGTGTCATTTGTTATACCTTGTCTTTTTTTTTTTCCTACCCTTGGAATGGTTTTACGGATATCTGGTTTATTTTTTAAAGAGGGGAAAAAGTGCAATTATCTGCAAACAAAGCAAAGGATGCCAAGAATGAATTAACCGGAGATGCTTCCCTGGAATAATTATAGTGCTTATACATTATAGGAAAATTTCTACTGCGATTTTTAATGGTCAACCTTTATTTAGAAGCAAATGCTTTATTTTAATTTTGCTGCCAGAAACATGGAGACTTGCCCCTCATTTTGAAAATACTAGTTTCCTGGCTGACTTGCTAGCGTTTTTTCATCTGAGACAAGTATGCAGATAAGGATACCTGATGTATTCCATGTCTGTTACTCAAAGTATTGAGACTAGTGGATCAACATGAGAGCAAAGCAACTGGCATTTTCACATTTAGATCAACAATAGTTTACTTTTGGGGCAAGTTCCCGCCAAAGGTATTTCTGTTTGGTTGAACCCACTACTGGCTTATTATATCTTATGCCTTGTACACACGGTGGGACAGTCTGACCACAAAATCCGTCTGATTTTTTCTGACGGATTTTGTCCGAAACTGGTGTTGCATACACACGGTCGGACAAAGTTGTCAGAAAATCCGATCGTTTGGAACGTGGTGACGTTCCTTGTGTACGACGTAACTACGCAGAGGCTAGTAGCCAATAGCTTTGGTCTCGTAATTTGATCTGAGCATGCATGGCACTTTGTCGGTCAGAATTCTCTACAAACGATCGGAAAAAGTCTGATCAAATTTTTTTTGTCGGAAAATTTTAGATCCTGCTCTCAAATTTTTTACGCCGGAATTTCCGACGGAAAAAGTCTGATAGAGCCCACACACGATCGGATTTTCCGACAACATAATGCGATCGGACCTTTTCCGTCGGAATTTCCGACCGTGTGTACAGGGCATTAGAGTTTCTGGCATCAACAGAGTGGTTTGCATCTTTTCTCACCCCACTGGGCCATAGCAAAGGTGTCTCTCTTACAGCTCCCTGTTTCTTGTCTGTGATATCCTTTAACTCTGTAATTTCTATGGCAGTTGCTCACAGCTAGAAAATCTTGTTAGGATAGCTCACCAGTGGAGAGGGTTTCTGGGTGCTATAACCCTTATATTGCCATTGACTTAAGGATCACATTGGTGGTAGCAGTGACATGTAATCAAACTCCCGGATGCTTTAGTATCCCAGAGTTTGTTTACCATTTTAGATTGTGATTTTCGCTTTGTAGTAGCAATGATTTGGGTGCCTGCAATTTGTGTGAAGGTGCCTCCCCCATGTGTCCTAGGCTTACCTGCACCTTCTAGGTGCCCAGGATCTCTGTGGTGTCCAGAGGGAGAATGACAATGATGTCACCATTCTCTGATCTTCCAGGGTAGTATGAACCAAGAAGTGCTCAACTCTGAGCACTTGCAGGTTCAGAGCTGTCAAAATCTAGCCGCTGTAACTGGGGTAGAATTAAGAACAGTCTGTGCTCCATCAGCTTTAACAGAGTGCAGAGGTAACATTTGGTGTCCAAAGGATCCCTGCTGTCTCCTTAAAGAGAACCTGTCACCTGTATTTTATCACACAGGGGACCTTTTATTCCTCTCATGATAGCAATAAAGTAAAAAGAAAATGGGGAAAAAAAATGAAAAAAAAAGGTTTAAAAGCCCCTACATACACACTAATGCATTTTTTTTGTGGCTTGACATGTTTAGAATCTTTGTACTTGACACAAACACTTTTGCAACAAAATGGGTATTATATATTTATAGAATATATACATTATATTGTATTTGTGTGCATAAGTTATAAATTGTTAACTGATTTTTGCTTGTAAATTCCTTAAATTATTACAATTCTCTCCGAAAACAAATCTCAAAAACAGCCCCCTACCAAATGAGTTGGCCCAGTGGCCTGGGTCCCCTATCTTTAATCTCTCTATAATGAATGGTTTCCATCAGAATTAAACACTTCCAGGAGTGTTGGATGCCTGTGACGTCACACTGTGTTTGGTCACTATGGCACTACTGAAATCAGTAGTGAGGTAGGGGTCAGGGGATGGAACTACAGCATGTGTCGTGTCAGGGCACAAGTGTTGAATGGCAAAGAGGTCATGGTTTTAGAAAAGAGTGAAGTTAGCAGACCTGGATCACGGCAGAGGTAACTATAATACCTCTTCTTTTGGCAGGAAAATGCTTTTGAAATGTTCTTTTTTTTCGGCGACAACTGTGTCCCTCTAAAATACCTTTTCTCATTGTAGAAATAATGTACCAGCCATATTGCTCATCACTTGTGTCTTTACACAGACTTGTACTGTAGAGGAAGAGAAGATTCTGCTATTACAGAATGCATTGGGCAGCATGGTCAAACACAAGAATTTACTGGAAATATCTGCTCTTTTGAAAGAATTCTAATGCGTTCATAAATTATTCCCAGCTAGTAGCTGGGACACGAAGTAGTTCATACTACTTCCCCTACCACTCCATGTCCTCCTTTGGAAGCCCGATTATTATTTTCAGCTTATATGTCTTCTCTAGATGCTTCAGTTACAATAGGGACTCCATTTCCATTCAGGTTTTTATCTGGTAAGCCTATACAGGTAGTGCTGTCATGGAAGATGAGGGTGATCTGCAAAGAGGACCTTTCTCTTAAGTCACCAATAAGAGTCCAAATATTTTTTTGCAAGCATTTTTCATTTTAAGTTTTAATCTGATTGGTAGCTGAAGGGGCAGCTTTTTACGTGAGAAGTATCTGTTGTATATCTTACAGGCTCTCTCACAGCCCATGTAGGGTGCTGAAGTGGTTGGTGGCCGCCATTCAGTCATGGAAAAATGAAGATCTGCACCAGCACACTTTGACATAGTGATAATCATGTTCTTTATTCACATAAAGCAACTGGCTTTATCACTATATACCAAGGAGTGCTGGGAAGATCCTTATTTCCTAAGCTTTTTTGGTAATCTTCCATAACAGCACCTTGCTATAGTCTTCCCTGTAGTCATGTTTTGGCCTTTTTTAAACACTCTTGATTGGTTGTTGATAGGTGAGGACAGTATATCGGAGGGGGTGGGGGTGTGAAAGATATTAGCAGAAGAAAAATGATCAGGAAGTGTTTCTATTTATTTACCCTGATTTAAAGTAACAATTACACATCTATACTGTTTATATAATATACAAAAATAGTAAATGTACAGACATGTTTGGTATGTAATAAATGTCACCCACAGTCTACTAGAGCTGACCTTATACTGACTTTTTATAGCTCTGTTTGTATATTTTGTAACATTCTTATATACTGTATATTCTTCTTTTTTTTTGCTAAATAATTTCTTTGTAAATGTGTTTGAATGTATGTACACTGAACTCTTGGTTCATTTTATAAAGTTTTTCTATGCGATTGATGTCTTTTTGATTTATTGGCTGCTTTTGATCATTCCCATAATTGATTATATGAAGTAACTAATGATGGTCACATGGTCTGGATCACTGTTTCCCAACCTTTTCTCAGGCAAGTTACTCTTTAAAATGATGCACAATATTGAGGTACCCCATTCTAAAATGTAAAGAACAAAATAGTTTTACATAATGCTGGAATATCCACACATGTAGAACACCCAACATTAGATGTGATTTGTTCTCCCAAAGCAAACACCGTTGCACATTGTAACTGGCTAGTATTTCATTGTTTCTCGCCTCCCTCAGTTTCTCTCCCTCACTTGGCTAATGTGACCTCAGTGCTGGTGGAGAGGGGCAAACAAGGAGGGTGCACAGACACCCGATGCCCTCCTTGTCAGGCGATGACATCATTGGTTGCTAGGACAGCTGCGGCTAGAAGATTGTCATGGTGCTCAATGAAAAACCTGTGGCTTTGTGTACCTAAAATGCAGACTTGGTCCACCTTCTGGCTTGTATACAATTTTTGGGATTTTTTGGACATTTTGCCAAGGCACCCCTGAAGAAACCGTAAGGCACCCTGGTTAAAAAATTGGGTCTGGATTCTAACAAATGGTATTAAGCCATTGAGTGCATAGTCCTAGTTGAATTTTTGCATCCTTGATTTCCTTTTTACATATTCTGTTATATTCTTTGTAACATTTAAACAATGATAGTGTTACTTCATTTTTATATTTTTTAAAAGCTCTTTTCTTTTTATTTATACTTTTTTAACTTTGGCCGTGAGCCAAAAGGAGGAGGATTTCTTTATTTAAGCTTTATTAATCGTGACCAATTATGTCATATGCCTTTGCTGCGGGAGCTCCAGGAGAATAAACCGGGATGATTTCTGGAATTATCTCGGGATGACGGACCCCTGCTTTCACCAACTCTTGGCATTGTTGACCCCCTATATTAAAAAGCAGGACACATGCATGAGGCTTTTATTTTATTTTTTGGTTGAATAATGATTTGATTTGGCATATTTTCTATATTTTTGGATGCATAGAATGCACTTTTTGGTTAAGTTCTTTTGTCTAATTGTATTTGTTTTCTTTTTTTAATGCACAATAAAAAAAATTGTGGAGAATAATACTTGGCTATGTGTTTTACTTCAAATGACAGTTTGGGAGTCGGCAGTTACATTTAAAAAAATACAATGTAAAATTAACAAGGGACACCAACATAGTTGGATCGCCTCACGGGATCGCCTCACGCAACCCCATGTTTCTCTCCCGAATCTACAAGTAGAGCTAGACCGGCACAGTGCCCTCTCAGGATACAAAATCAATAACTCGAAAACTGAAGCCCTCACCCTCAATATACCCCATCAAACACTATCGGCCCTCTCGCAAGCATTTAACTACACATGGAAGACCTCTTCCTTAAAATATCTTGGGGTCCACCTCACACCCACATACGACACTCTATAAAGCCAACTTCCCACAACTATACACATCCATCAGGGCTTCCCTGGCCAAGTGGAAATCTCTAAAGCTGTCTCTTTTCGGCCGCCTTGTGACCTTAAAGATGACAATTTTACCTAAACTTTTATAGCTTTTTGAGACACTACCCATCCCCATCCCAACCTTGCACATTAAGAGACTTCAGGGCATCTTGATACATTTTTTTCTGGAACTAATAAGAGGCACCAGATCGCTAGATCGGTCCTATACACTCCCCGCAATCAAGGCGGCCTTGCGTTCCCTAACATAGCCAAGTATTATTTAGCTGCCCAGTTACGCCCTGTAGCCTGAATTCCATGCTATGGAGTTCTGATGTAGTGTCTGGCAGTACACAGCTACTAGGACCAATGGCGCTTCTGCGCATGCTACATACTCGCTTACCACCACCTCTTCCCTAGTCACCTCATTCTTATTCACAACCAATATCCCAGATAGCTTGACCTCACAGATGTCTCACTTCTGGATGGATAAGGCCCTATTTCACTATGGTCAACTGGTAGACACCAGAACCCTAAGATCCTTCCAAGATCTGCAAGACATCTTTAATATACCAAGACAGGCTTTTTTTTTAGTTACTTGCAAATAGGGCATTATGCGCTTAACTGAATTCGACTCGAAAAACTATGTCTGGAGGGCTCGTCCCCTATAGGTATGATATCGCACATTTATAAACTTCTGACCATGGAATTGTCACCAAACGGACCACGGCATGCCTATATGAGTAAGTGGGAGCAGGCCCTGGGTATAGATATACTCCTGAACACATGGCAGCTCATATAGTCGCATGCCTCTAAGAGCTTCATCTGTAAGCGCTATAAAGAGAATTCTATTTCGTTGGTATCAGACTCCTGACCTGCTCCACTCCATATATCCCTCGGCCGACCCCCAGTGTTGGCGATGCTGTAAGGATAGGGGGATGCTATTTCATATCTATTGGACTCACCCCCTATTGGCAGACAGTACACTCCCTGCTTCAATCCATCTTCGAGACTGGAGTGCCCTTCGATCCGGAAACTTTTCTTCTGGGCCTCCCACCTGCCTTCTTCTCTAAACTGTCAAAAAAGCTCTTAGCCCACGTGCTAACTGCAGCACGGTGTTTGGTGGCCCTGAAGTGGAAAAAGAGGGAACCCCCCTCACTATTCGAGTTGCACTCCAGGATCAGAGATGTCAGAGTCTCCTACGATCTAATGCTCTGTAAACCTTGATTTTGCAGAGACTACCAGTACCTATGGTTGATGTCTCCCAGGTGGTGCAGAGCTCTTGGGGGCGGGTGGTTGTCCTCTCTTCTTTTCTCTCCTTCACTACTTTCTATCTTCCTTTTCTCTTTATCCTTTTCATTATATTTTTCTCCTCCATTTGTTTATGCGCCTTTTATACAGGCTAAATTTTGTTGTACTTTTTAATTAACATGATAATTCTACAAACTGCCAATGGTTGTAAGCTGTGCTTGCCTGTATCGAACTATGTCATTGACCAAAATGTTTGCTGATTTTATGCCAGAAGTACTTTTATTACAACAAAACGTATTTTCCTGTATCCTATGTTGGAAATTCTTTTCTTCTTGAAAATCAATAAAAATTGTTGGTTCTCCAAATACTACGGAATAATGGTGTTGTGGTAACGTGCGCCAAAAAAAAGAAATGACAAGCATAATATTATTCTTGATATCACTAGAAAAAAAAGCCTTTGAAAATTCATTTGCCACAACTCAATCAGTATCACCAGAAAAACAGCTTCATTCTCCATTATGAACGCTAGTTTACAAGACCGACCACTTCCAGCTCATCCTTGCTTCCGAGCATGCGTGTTTGTACTTTTGACTTTTGTCACATGGACTTGTGTACACACGCTCGTAAAATCCAACAACACACATTTGTCAGGAAAATTTTAAAGCCTGCCATCCAACATTTGTCCGCGGAAAATCCAACAACAATTGTCCGATGGAGCGTACAAACGGTCGGATTTTCCACCAACAGCCTGTCATCACACAATTCCCGTCGGAAAATCCGATTGTGTGTACGTGGCTTTACCCTCCATCTTGCAAAAATCTTTACCCAAACTCACACAGGTGTCTTTACAAATTACAAACAATACCATTGCTGATGCAAATTTAAAATAGGTCACAATTTTGTCTGTTTTTTATTATTTCCAAATAATCATAATTTGAGCCCAAAAAATTTGATATGTGTACCAACATCAGAAATCAAAATGTAATTCCCAAAAATGTGAGGGTAACATCGTTATTCTACACTCACCCACCAAATATCACAGAATAAATCAAGAAGAAGAACCCTTGAGTAATGTAATTCCACCACCTATATGTCCAAAGAAATATTTAGCAGTATTTATGTGTATTTGTGTGTAGGAGGTTTTCACATGTGGTTACTCTGTGGCTTAGAGGTTAGAACTTCTGCTTAGCATCTCTGAGAGTCTGGGTTCAAATTCCAAACATGCTACTTCATGGAGAGACGTTGTCTCATCTCCCAGGTCCTAAAACTATGTCTACATGTAATATTTATGTGTAGGAGGGTTCCACCACCATTGTAAATCTTGCCAGATACACTATATAGCCAAAAGTATTGGGACACTTGCCTTTACACACACATGAAATTTAATGGCAGCCCAGTTTTAGTCTGTAGGGTTATAATTTTGATTTGGCCCACCCTTTACAGTTATAACAGCTTTTGGAAGGCTGTCCACAAGGTTTAGTGTGTCTATGGGAATGTTTGACCATTCTTCCAGAAGCACATTTGTGAGGCCAGCCACTGATGTTGGATGAGAGGCCTGGCTCGCAGCCTCTGCTCTAATTCAGCCAAAAGGTGTTCTATCGGGTTGAGGTCAGTCAAGTTCCTCCACCCCAAACTCGCTCAGCCACGTCTTTATGGACCTTACTTTGTGCACTGGTGTGCAGTCATGTTGGCACAGGAAGGGGCCATCCCCAAACTGTTCCCACAAAGTTGGGAGCATGAATTTGTTCAAAATGTCTTGGTATGCTGACGCCTTAAGTGTTCCCTTCACTGGAACTAAGAGGCCAAGCCCAACTCCTGGAAAACAACCCCACATCATAATTCCCCCTTCACAAAATGATTTGGACCAGTGCACAAAGTAAGGTCCATAAAAACATGGATGAGTGAGTTTGGAGTGGAGGAATTTGACTGACCTGCACAGAGTCCTGACCACAAAAAACAGAGCACCTTGGGGATGAATTCGAGCAGAGACTGCGAGCCAGGCCTTCTCGTCCAACATCAGTGCCTGACCTCACAAATGCACTTCTGGAAGAATGGTCATAGACGCACTCCTCAACCTTGTGGACAGCCTTCCCAGAAGAGTTGAAGCTGTTATAGCTGCAAAGGGTGGGCAAACTCAATATTGAACCCTATGGACTAAGACTGGGATGCCATTACAGTTCATGTGCGTATAATGGCAGGCGCCCCAATACATAGGCCAATATATTGTATATAGCTTGTGACACTGAGCATGGCTATGGACTATGGGCTGGTTCACACCACAGAGATGCAGACTACATGTGTGAGGCTGCCCACTGGCTAAGTGGGTAGCATCTCTGTCTAGCAGCACTGGGGTTGCTGGTTCAATTCCCCAACATGCTAATGCTTGTGTTGAAGTATAAATGTTGTTCCTGTGTGGCAGTGGCGGATGGTGAAGTTTTTGGATGGGGGGGGCGCCAGACCCCGCCCATCATTTTTGACCCATCCCACTTCTCATAAACCACACCCCTTATATAATCCACCCACTCCGTCCCCCCGTATTCCCCTTGCTTCCACCAATAGTGACAGGAGTATACAGCTCAGATCACAGGACAGAGTATATATCTAGATAAAATATTGACTTTAACTATAGTATATCCAGTAAATGTATGTATAGACATAGAGTGTGTGTGTATATATATATATATATATATATATGCAAAATAGAGTGAAACCAGAATCACCGCCCTTATGGCCCACCCCTCCGCGCTAACTGGATATAGATTTCTTAAATTATGGATAAAGGATAAATACAATATTAAAATATAAAAATATATAAATATATAGATACAGTCCACCACTTCTGGTGCTAGCAGCTGCTTGAAATCTGTAATCATGTAGAATATGGCAATATTATGAAAAAGTAGTCCTTTGAACCCAGTCTCTATATTATTGCAGCAGCGCTTTTGTCCTTATTAAAACCCAGGACTATATGGTGAATAAACAGTCTGGTCTCATAGAGACGTCCCCACGTAGTGGTTCCTTGTGTAAAATAGTGACAGCTTCCACCGTATATTCCAACCAATCCTTCACCACGTGCAGAATAAACTCCCCTTTGGGGATACACTCACCAGACCAATGGTCAAAACAAGCCTTTCAGTAAACCACCATGCATTAGCGTTCCTCCCGCGTTCTATCTCCTCTGCAGCAAACCGGCAGGATCATGCACCAAATTTTTCCTCACAAAAACAAAGGGGTTTGCAATAGTGTGATACTGTTTAAAAAGACTTTATTCAGATGAAAAACCTCCCCCCTTAATACAATGTGCGTACCATCAATTAACTCATTGATGGTACGCACATTGTATTAAGGGGGGAGGTTTTTCATCTGAATAAAGTCTTTTTAACCGCCTAGCGACCGCCGGCTGTCAAATGACGGCCAGGCGGCGCAGCTCTCGTTGTGGGAGGGCGTCATGTGCACTCCAGGGAGCGCGCGCGCGCGCTCTCGCTGTGTCAGTGGGCACCCGATGCGCGTGCCCAGCGGCCGCGATGTCCGCTGGGCACCCGCGATTGCCCGGTAACACAGCGGGACCGTGGATCTGTGTGTGTAAACACACAGATCAACGGTCCTGTCAGAGGAGAGGAGCCGATGGTGTGTTCTCTGTACAGAGAAACACCGATCGGTCTCCTCCCCTTGTGAGTCCCCTCCCCCCACAGTAAGAATCACTCCCAGGGAACATAATTAACCCCTCCCCGCCCCCTAGTGGTTAACCCCTTCACTGCCAGTGTCATTTATACAGGAATCAATGCATTTAAATAGCATTGATTGCTGTATAAATGACAATGGTGCCAAAAATGTGTCAAAAATGTCCGATGTGTCCGCCATAATGTCGCAGTCACAATAAAAATCGCTGATCGCCGCCATTACTAGTAAAAAAAAAAAATATTAATAAAAATGCTATAAAACTATCCCCTATTTTGTAAACGCTATAACTTTTGCGCAAACTAATCAATACTCGCTAATTGCGATTTTTTTTTTTTTACCAAAAATATGTATACGTATCGGCCTAAACTGAGGAAAAAATATGTTTTTTTATATATTTTTTGGGTATATTTAGTACAGCAAAAAGTAAAAAATATTGTTTTTTTTTTTAAATTTTGTCCCTCTTCTTTTGTTTATTGCGCAAAAAAATAAAAAACGCAGAGGTGATCAAATACCACCAAAAGAAAGCTCTATTTGTGGGGAAAAAATGATAACAATTTCATTTGGGTACAGTGTCGTATGACCGCGCAATTGTCATTCAAAGTGAGTCAGTGCTGAAAGCTGAAAAATGGCTTGGTCAGGAAGGGGGTGAAAATGCCCGGTACTGAGGTGGTTAAACAGTATCACACTATTGCAAACCCCTTTGTTTTTGTGAGGAAAAATGTGGTGCATGATCCTGCCGGTTTGCTGCAGAGGAGATAGAACGTGGGAGGAACGCTAATGCATGGTGGTTTACTGAAAGGCTTGTTTTGACCATTGGTCTGGTGAGTGTATCCCCAAAGGGGAGTTTATTCCGCACGTGGTGAAGGATTGGTTGGAATATACGGTGGAAGCTGTCACTATTTTATGATGTTTAGATAGTCATCGTAAAGATCCTAAAATAGCATTATGCCATCTGGCTGCGCTGGTTTTTTTTTTTTAAATGAGAGAAAAAGTTTATTAAAGAACATAGCCAATATACAGCTACACATTGCAAACAGTGAGTAATATATGGTACATCAATATAGGCTTATCCTTAATAAAGCATCAAAGCACACAGTTAACAGCAATTTTACTGGGCTTATTCTGAGATCTTTTTAGCTAAGTCATAATATAAAGTTTCACTGTAAGCCGTATAGATTGTTGTGCATTATAAAGTGGCTAATTCACTGTATACAAGTAGAAGTAAGACACAAAACCAAAAGAAAAAACAATAGAAAAAGAAAGAGGGGGGGGGAACCATAAATAGTGGCAGAAACATCTGCTGAAACATTAGTTACCATGGCCTAGTTACCTTTATCATTCATAGAATACATTTGGTTAGGTAGGTACTACAAATCTATCTTTTTGGCAAGAATAACAACTGTAGTAATCTTTCTTTCACCAGTTGGTGGGGAGCTATTCCGGGAGTGTCTATCCACGGGTTGCCAAATTGAGTAGAATGTTTTACTAACATTTCTATGTTGGTAGGTGAGTTTTTCACGTATTAAGGTCACATTAACTGCATCCACCCACTCTCCCCTCGCTTGGCACCTGTGGGGATATCCAATACCTGGCTATCAGTTTACGGGCTATATAGAGTAGCCGCAAGACTGCTGTATGACAATGCTGTGAAAGCGAGGGTATCTCCTAGGCACCCAGCAAGCAAACAATAGGATCATGTGCCAATGGAAAATGAAAAATTCGGGAGATGGTGGAAAGAACGTAATGCCAGTACCGAAAGAGGTTAGGACATTTCAACATCATGTGTAGAAGGTCCCTGTTGGTTCTATTGCACTTGGGACAAAGGGGTGAGTCTCTGTTTCCCTATTTATGGAGCTGAACTGGTGTTCTGTACCCTCTGTGTAGTAAGAATAGATGAGAAAGCTTGTGAGATGCCGAAACCGATACCAAAGGGGCAGAAGTCAGACATAGTTCCCAAGCTTCCCCATCTATGTGGCCGAGGTCGTTTTCCCAACCCTTTTTACAGGGAAGTGTGGAAGCATCATGTGTAGAGTGCAATAGCTTGGAATATACCCTCAAGATCATACCTTTTCTTGTTCTCTGTTATGAGGACATCAGATTGTAGATGACAACCACGCTCTCTTGGAGTCATCAGATGGACTAGCAACATATGACACTTCTGTTCTCTGTACCTCTGATATGATAACTGTTTCCCATTCTTTAGTCTTAGTTTTTATGTGTGTAATTAATCTAATGAATTGTCCAAGTTCAGGATAGGGGGCCATAAACTTTGCCAATAATCAAAGGAGATGGGCTGAGAAGGGTGGATGAATGTACATCCGTGAAAGTATACACCTTGTCCCATATATGGAGCACAGCACACCATAAATATGTAGCGACCCCCTGTGTCTATTTCAACCTCCTTACATGAAACTTGAAAACCCTGTTTAATCAGGACCTGTGGCACATATGGAGGTTCAATCATCACTTTAGGTTGAAGGGTGACGACTATTGAGCTCCTCTAGCAGGGAATGTTCCTCTCTATCCAGCCATTGTGCAGCAGTTGAGGGGTCAAAAAAACGGAACCGAGCCCATAGCTTCCACCCGCAGACGAGCAGGATACAGCATAGCGTATTTCAAGTCCAGATCCCTGAGTCGGCATTTCACATCCATGAATTTAGCTCTTTGTTTCTGAAAGTCAGCAGAGAAGTCAGGGAAGAAGGAGATTTTGTTGTTGTTTATCCTCAGGGGGTTCAGGCCAGATTCTAGCATTATGAAGAATCGCGTCCATGTCCTTATAATTAAGAAGCTTGAATAAAAATTGCCCGCAGGGAGCTCCAGGTGGGAGAGGCCTAGCTGGGACTCTATGAGCTCTTTCCACTGAAAACATGGGGGAGAATACCTCTTTTCCGAACGTAGTAATGAGCCACTTTTTAATGAAATCCACTGGGTTCATTCCTTTTACTTTTTCTGGTAATCCTATGGCTCTTATATTATTGCGTCTCATCCTGTTCTCTAAATCATCGGTAAGGTGAGAATTGTATGTGAGGTCTCTTTGCTTGGGCGCCATGTTGTCTTTTGTAGAGCTCACTCTCCCCTCTAGAGCAGATGTTCTCTCCCTTAGTTTCTGTGCATCCTGTCGCAGAAACATGATCTCTGTTTTAACCCCCTTAATCTCAGCTGTGAGTGCAGCTATTTAGGTGTTACAGGAGGTGACCGCAGTGAAGATATCCCGCAACGTGGGCTTCTTCATGGTTTTAGAAATGGCGGTATTATGGGGCTCAGCAAAGATATCCCCGGGGTACTCACTGCATCCCAATCAAAGCCAGTGCCGCTAGCTTCCTCCAGGGGTATAGTGTCATCGGCTTCTGATGAGCCACCCGAGGAGTCCTCTGGGACGTTGGTAGAGAGGTCTTTGTGCTGTGGTTTAGTGAACAGGTTCTGCACTGCCTCTTTATGTTTATCCTTTGCAGATTTTTGGGATAGGGCGCCATTTTGGGCCCTGAGGTCCGAGGTCTGAGCAGCGTTCAGCTTCTTGGTCGTAGCCATCGGAGTCTGAAGGATCAGGGGGGAGGTAGAGCTAGGGTGTGCGGAACCTCTGTTGCCGTGGATGCGGTAACCGGAGCAGAATAGTTAGATTCCTCATGATAATGTAACAGAGTCCCATCGGAGCGAGCTGAAGGAGCATCAGGCTACATTTGCTGCCAGGTCACGCACACCTGCACTGGTTTAATGGACTCCATTTTGAAGATCTCTAAGGGGATAAAAAAGTTTGACGTCTTCAGATCTACAACCGGACACTAGCATTTTGTGAATGGAATCAGGACGAAAACCCCCTAGGTCTGATATGTATGTATTATAGCAGCCCATCTGCCTATCAGAATGGAACCTGCTGAGAGGGGGAACATTCCATATTCCTTTGCTTCCCATCTTGCGGGAGCAGAATAGGCTTCCTGACACTCTTGGTATGGCTGTGTTAAGTTTCTTACCAACACAGAGCTTTCCTGTTATAAGGTATCTTACACTGAACTTGCCTGAGAAAACAAACGCAGCCCAAAGTTTCAAACATCGTATCTACTGTAGGCAGGGATTAAAGCGATGCTATCTAATCTCTAACGAGAATAAAACCTGTATAGACAAATAAAGGAGATTTTCTCTCCAGACTTTGCCGTTCTGAAGAAAGGGTGAAAATGACTTTACCCATACAATTGGCCTGCTTGACTGTCTAGATACATAGTTCAATGGAGGGAAAACTGAAGCCTTCCTCTGATGAAGAGGAGCTACTACTGTCCGCAGGCTGTCCACTCACCAGAATAGCGGAACTAAGTGAGTTAATGCCACCTGCCGAGGTGCCAGGATGCTCTTCTAGTGACAGGCAACTAGGAGGGGTCTGCCTGGCCGAGATAATTGAAATAAATACAATGTTTTGTGGACTGATGAAACAAAAGTTGAATTGTCCAGGAAGAATACTAAGCACTATGTATATCGCAAAAAGGGCACAACTTACCAACACCAAAACATCATCCCAATCGGTGAAGTATGGTAGAAGGAACATCATGATTTAGGCTTGCTTCTCTGCCTCAGGGCCTAGAACACTTGCCATAATTGAGGAGAAAATTAATTCCCAATTTTCCCAAAATATCTTACAGGATAATGTCAGGGTGGCTGTCCACCAGCTGAAGCTTCGTAGACATTGGGTGATGTAATAGGACAATGACCCTAAGCATCAAAGTAAATCAACCATAGACTGGATATAGAAACACAAATGTGCCTTCTGGAGTGGTCCATTTAGAGCCCAGAGCTTAACCCAAAAGAGATGCTGTGGAATGATCTCAAGAGAGACGTTTACACCAAACATCCAACAAATGCTGAAGCAGTTTTGGAAAGGGGAATGGTTGAAAATTCCTCCTGAATGTTGTGCAGGTCTGATCCAGAGCTACTGAAAGCACTTGATTGAAATCATTGCTGCCAAAGGAGGTTCGACCAGCTATTAACTCTAAAGCCCCATACACACGGTCGGACTTTTTCATCAATTTGGTCCGATCGGACAAGGTTGTTGAAAAATCAGACCGTGTGTATGCACCATCGGACAGTGTTCGTCGGTTTGTCCGTCGGACAAAGTCTTATCTCCTGCTGGAAAGATTTCCCGTCAACCCGGTCCGATCACACCAAATCCGAGCGTGTGTACGCTTGTCCGACCGGACAAAGTGCTACGCATGCTCAGATCACATTACAAGACCCAAGCTATTGGCTACTAGCCTCTACGTAGTCCCGTCGTAGGCAACAAACGTCACCACGTTCAGAAT
The DNA here is from genome assembly GCA_028564925.1 of Lithobates sylvaticus. Classification (NCBI taxonomy): domain Eukaryota; kingdom Metazoa; phylum Chordata; class Amphibia; order Anura; family Ranidae; genus Lithobates; species Lithobates sylvaticus. The sequence goes on along the minus strand of CM053026.1, from coordinate 719,440,807 downwards.
GATCGGATTTTCCGACAACTTTGTCCGATCGTGTGTACGCAAAACCAACATCAGACAAAGTATGACGGACATGGTCCGACGGACCTGGTCCACGGATTGTCCGCGCGTGTGTATGGGGCTTTAGGGTTCATTTACTTTTTTTGTGAATGTTTAAAATGTTTGTTCAATAAAGACATGAGAAATTAAAATTGTTTGTGTGTTATCGGCCTAAGCACATTGTGTTTGACCAGTGGTGGTTGGGGGGCGCAAACAAACTGGGAAATTCGGAAAAAATAAATCAATTGCAGCCACTGTGCCCATCAAACGCAGCCACTGTGCCCATCAAAAGCAGCCACTGTGCCCATCAAAAGCAGCCACTGTGCCTATCAATTGCAGCCACTGTGCCCTCAATTGCAGCCACTGTGCCATCAAATGCTGTTATTGTGCCCATAAAATGCCGCCACTGTGCCCATCAAATGCAGCCATTGTGCCCATCAAATGCAGCCACTGTACCCATCAAATGCAGCCACTGTGCCCCATCAAATGCAGCCACTGTGACCCCCGCTCGCCCGTTGTCTGACCGGCACTTACTCCATATTGGTGGCGGGTCAGGCAGCGGAGAACTGTGTCCTGCGTGTGTCTCGGCTTTCTGCTAGGCGCCCAATAGCAGCACCTGTCCTTTCAGTCAATCAGGTGACGGGTATCAGACCCAACGTCCTAAAAGGGGCCGGACGCCTAAATAGGGCGTGGCGGTGGCCGCCATGGATAGATTCATGCAATGCATGAATCTATCCATTCAACATAGGGGGTGGCTGGAGAGAGGGGGCGCCCGTGCGCCCTTAATGGAAGGGCTGCCCCTGTGTTTGACTTTTGTTGAGGATCAAATCACATTTTGTGGCAAATGACTGAAGAAAACTAGTTAAATTCCAAGGGGCTCACATACTTTTTCTTGCTATTATATATGTGATTGAAGGTAAATTTTCTAGTGTGTAAGCTTTGTACTTTTGAAATAGATTGTGTAGTAGAATGATGTATCTGCATCATGAACAGAGAACATCAGATGATATTATTGCTACATCACAAATAAAGAACATCTTAGACAAATGTGTATGTTTTCTATATTTATTAAAATAAATCCATTAGAAATGATGGCTTTGAAAAAAAAAAAATGTCCTAATTAGAATGGGGACATTAAGCTCCATGATTTTCCCAATTGCTCTGTACCATTTCCCCCTAAATCCTTAATTTCCATAATTACAAGGTAATGCTTTGGCTGCATAGACCATTGCATTCATTTATTCAGTTGGCCATTAGAGGGTTTTGCTTATATCAGTAGACTGTAAAATATTTATGTAAACTACGGAATCAATTTGTATTTGTCATTGCCAATGTATTTTTTTTCTGCAGGAAATGCTTTCTGTATGCAAACCGAGAGGAAAACACAGCCAAGTGTGGATGAAGCACACCGACATTCTCAAGGACCAGCATCTAGATTTCCGATATACTGAATATAGATGTGAATGTAAAGGTTTACTTAAAGCTGAATTCCAGGTATGGATATTTTTACATAGTTACATTGGTGCAGGTTGGACCAATATACACAATATTGCCAAAATGCCGGCCTTTACACGCACATGAACTTTTTTCTTTCTTTATAATTACCCACCTTAGCCCGGACCAATTAGCAGCCAAAGGACCAGGCCCCTTTTTGCGATTCGGCACTGCGTCGCTTTAACTGACAATTGCGCGGTCGTGCGACGTGGCTCCCAAACAAAATTGGTGTCCTTTTTTTCCCACAAACAGAGCTTTCTTTTGGTGGTATTTGATCGCCCCTGCGGTTTTTATTTTTTTCGCTATAAACAAAAATAGAGCGACAATTTTTGAAAAAAATGCAATATTTTTTGCTTTTTTCTATAATAAATATCCCCAAAAAATATATAAAAATTGTTTTTTTTTTTCCCTCAGTTTAGGCCGATACGTATTCTTCTACATATTTTTGGTATTTGGCAATTAGCTATTATTGATTGGTTTGCGCAAAAGTTATAGCGTTTACAAAATAGGGGATAGTTTTAAAGCATTTTTATTAATATTTTTTTTTTTACTAGTAATGGCGGAGATCTGCGATTTTTATTGTGATTGCGACATTATGGCGGACACATCAGACATTTTTGACACATTTTTGGGACCATTGTCATTTATGCAGCAATCAATGCCATTTAAATGCATTGATTCCTGTATAAATGACACTGACAGTGAAAGAGTTAACCACTAGGGGGAGAGGAGATGTTATGGGCTGTGACGTGTGTGTTTTATTTAACATTAGGGGGCGGGGCTGACGTCAATGATCGGCTTTCCCGACGACAGGGAACAGCCGATCAATGACAGACAGAGTAGGAAGCGCGGGGAGAGGTTTGTTTACACAGACCTCTCCCTGTTCTTCAGCTCTGTGACCCGATCGCAGGACACCAGCGGCGATCGGGTCCACTGGTCCCGCGCCCGTGGTCACGGAGCTCCCGACCGGGTCGCGAGCGCGCCCCCGGGGGCGCGTGCGCACGACCCACGGCTAGGCTTTTAAAGGGCCACGTACCTGTACGTGGTTTTGCCTAGCCGTGCCATTCTGCCGACGTACATCTGCGTGAGGCAGTCGGGAAGCGGTTAAAATGTTATTATATTCAAAAGTTTTATAATAAAACAACGCCAGTTGGGCATACCCTGGCTTGATGTACGCACAAAAACGATTGAACTTCAAATTTTTATTGAACGATTGAGATATTATAACAAGATAAATCAAGTATACATAGAAATATACAGTGGTGTGAAAAAGTGTTTGCCCCCTTCCTCATTTCCTGTTCCTTTGCATGTTTGTCACACTTAAGTGTTTCGGAACATCAAACCAATTTAAACAATAGTCAAGGACAACACAAGTAAACACAAAATGCAATTTGTAAATGAAGGTGTTTATTATTAAAGGTGAAAAAAAATCCAAACCATCATGGCCCTGTGTGAAAAAGTGATTGCCCCCCTTGTTAAAACATACTATAACTGTGGTTGTCCACACCTGAGTTCAATTTCTCTAGCCACACCCAGGCCTGATTATTGCCACACCTGTTCACAATCAAGGCATCACTTAAATAGGAGCTGCTTGACACAGTAAGGTCCACCAGAAGATCCTTAAAAGCTACACATCATGCCGAGACCCAAAGAAATTCAGGAACAATTGAGAAAGAAAGTAATTGAGATCTATCAGTCTGGAAAGGGTTATAAAGCCATTTCCAAAGCTTTGGGAATCCAGCGAACCACAGTGAGAGCCATTATCCACAAATGGCGAAGACATGGAACAGTGGTGAACCTTCCCAGGAGTGGCCGGCCGCCCAAAATTACCTCAAGAGTGCAGCGACGACTCATCCAAGAGGTCACAAAAGACCCCACAACAACGTCCAAGGAACTGCAGGCCTCACTTTCCTCAGTTAAGGTCAGCGTTCATGCCTCCACCATCAGGAAAAGACTGGGCAAAAATGGCCTGCATGGCAGAGTTCCAAGGAGAAAACCACTGCTGAGCAAAAAGAACATCAAAGCTCGTCTCAATTTCTCCACAACACATCTTGATGATCCCCAAGACTTTTGGGACAACATTCTGTGAACCGATGAGACAAAAGTGGAACTCTTTGGAAGGTGTGTGTCCAAGTATATCTGGCGTAGAAGGAACACTGCATTTCAGAAAAAGAACATTATACCAACAGTAAAATATGGTGGTGGTAGTGTGATGGTCTGGGGCTGTTTTGCTGCTTCAGGACCTGGAAGACTTGCCGTGATAAAAGGAACTATGAATTCTGCTGTCTACCAAGAGATCCTGAAGGAGAATGTCCGACCATCTGTTCGTGTACTCAAGCTGAAACGAACTTGGATTCTGCAGCAGGACAATGATCCTAAACACACCAGCAAGTCCACCACCGAATGGCTGAAGAAAAACAAAATGAAGACTTTGGAGTGGCCTAGCCAAAGTCTTGACCTGAATCCTATTGAGATGTTGTGGTATGACCTTAAAAAGGCCGTTCATGCTCGAAAACCCTCTAATGTAACTGAATCAGGACAATTCTGCAAAGATGAGTGGGCCAAAATTCCTCCAGGACGCTGTAAAAGCCTCATTGCACGTTATCGCAAACGCTTGGTTGCAGTTGTTGCTGCTAAGGGTGGCCCAACCAGTTATTAGGTTTAGGGGGCAATCACTTTTTCACACAGGGCCATGATGGTTTGGATTTTTTTTCACCTTTAATAATAAACACCTTCATTTACAAATTGCATTTTGTGTTTACTTGTGTTGTCCTTGACTATTGTTTTTAAATTGGTTTGATGTTCCGAAACACTTAAGTGTGACAAACATGCAAAGGAACAGGAAATGAGGAAGGGGGCAAACACTTTTTCACACCACTGTAGAGAAAAGCACTATGTTGACCAGGTTAACAATAACTGAAGGTCTTCAGAAGGTAACAAACAGAGAGATTTGTTATTATCGTGAGAGATTTTGAGTACCGTGTAGGATCCTTATGAGGGTAGTTTGGTTAGGAGAGCTGGATTTGTAAAAGCAACTAAATGGGAAATTCAAATTTTTCATACGGAAATCCGCCGGACCCAGTTCCTATTGAAATATCCGTCCGTGTGTATGCTAGTCTGACGGACAAAAACCGACGCAAGGGCAGCTATTGGCTACTGGCTATGAACTTCCTTATTCTAGTCCGGTCGTACGTCATCACGTTCGAATCTGTCGGACTTTGGTGTGATTGTGTGTGGCCAAGTCCGTTCATTCGGAAAGTCCATCGGAACTCCGCCAACATTCCGTCGGGAAGACCGTCGGACCTATTCCATCAAAAAGTCCGGTCGTTTCTTAAGAGTGAAATTCTATCCATCTTTGGCCAGCTTTGGTGAAGTGTACCTACAATTCAGCTCATGTGACGCTGTCTATGGTGCTAAAATATACTTTTCATTGGAATTCCGTTTTCTCTCTCTCACATTTGGATTCCTCAATTCAGAGATCAACACACGACTTCTCTGAATGTAGACCCACTTCTTTTACACATTAAATATCCAGTCATTGGGATTGTGTTAAGGTTCGTCCATTCTGGGATAAAATTTGGGGATATACAATGATATGTATCAGACTTCTCTGTCCCCTTCGCCTTTAATTGTTCTCCTATTCATCATCCCAGGTTCAATTCAGTCACAGAAGAAGAGTCTCGGGCGGACATCCTTAACGATATAATGCTCATGGAGGAGTTGCAAGCGAAGGCGGAGGACATGTACGACAAATTTGTCACCTCGTGGTCCCTATGGCACCACCACTCCACCTCTGATCTCTTCCTCAACAACCTACGGGTCTGAGGATGTGATCAGACGTTGTCTATAGACAGAAAACGGTGCCACTGGTCAAACCTCAAGCCATCTTAAGATGAGAACTTGATCATCTTGGCCCCTAGTTCTGCTGTTCATGGGTTGGCCGATTGCTAGTAAGAAATGGGTAATATTGATGGCCACTCTTAACCTATATCTACTGAGCCCCACCCCCCCCCCCCCTCCCTTTCCCTCCCTACATTCCTCTGACCCAGCTGACACCTCCCTCCAGGGGACAGAATAATGGAAGGAATTCAACCCTGGGCGGTGTCCAAAGAGTGATGACACTGCAAACCGCCTAATTGCAAAGCCGCTGTGATGAGTAGAACTGTACTGAAATGTCACTTGATATTTAACCGCTTCACCCCCGGAAGATTTTACCCCCTTCCTGACCAGAGCACTTTTTGCGATTCGGCACTGTGTCGCTTTAACTGAAAATTGCGTGATCGTGCGATGTTGCACCCAAACAATATTGACGAGATTTTTTTCCCCACAAATAGAGCTTTCTTTTAGTGGTATTTGATCACCTCTGCGTTTTTTATTTTTTGCGCTATAAACCAAAAAAGAGCGACAATTTCGAAAATAAACACAATATTTTTTACAAAATATTTTCCCTCCGTTTAGGCCGATATGTATTCTTCTACATATTTTGGTAAAAAAAAAAACGCAATAAGCGTATATTGATTGGTTTGCGCCAAAGTTATAGTGTCTACAAAATAGGGGGTAGTTTTATGGCATTTTTATTATTATTATTATTTTTTTATATAAGTAATGGCGGCGATCTGCAATTTTTATCGGGACTGCGACATTATGGCGGACACATCGGACATTTTTGACACTATTTTGGGACCATTGTCATTTTATACAGCGATCAGTGCTATACAAATGCACTGATTACTGTGTAAATGACACTGGCAGTGAAGGGGTTAAACACTAGGGGCGGTTAAGTGTGTCCTAGGGAGTGATTCTAACTGTGGGGGGGGGTTGGCTTCAACTCGTATAACAGAGATCACTGCTCTGATGACAGGGAGCAGTGATCTCTGTCATGACACAAGGCAGAACGGGGAAATGCCTTAATTACATAGGCACTTCCCCATTCTGAGGCTCAGTGACACAATCGCCCGGAGACCGGCGGACATCGAGTTCGCTGGTCACGGTCACGCTGTACGTGGCGCGCGCACGTGTGCCTGCTAGCCCTGGCTCTTAAAGGGGACGTACAGGTACGCCCATTTGCCCACCGTTGCCATTCTGCGTCCGGCAGTCGGCAAGTGGTTACATAAAATTCTGTGAAAAAAAGTAAACAGTGCAATGTGCTGGGATCAGTGCATCGGCACTGAGTCTCCCATTGCAAACCAGCAGCTGTGCGATCAGTGCAGCTTGCTGGCGTGGATTAGCCCTAAAAGCTAGGCATTCCATTTACCTCCTAAAAAGATTCTGCAGTGAGAGTCGGGGATTCATTAAGAGGCAGAGGTTCTGCACATGGAGGTACTAGGGGGCGAGCAGGCCCTGCAGGACAAAGTGGTGGTAGCGCCACACAAACTGGTAGTAGGCAGGGCCGGGACAAGGGGTGGGCAGGAGGGGCGGCTGCCCTGGGCACTGTCGTATCATGTGAGGTGGAGGCTCCACTAGGAGATTGAGGGGGAGTGATTTCTGTTGGGAGGGGAAATTTGGGAGGTGCTTCTGGGGGAAGAGGATTTGTGCTAGGGGGAAGGATTTGGGGGGTTTGTGCTAGAAGAGGTGATATGGTAGAGGGGGAGGGGATTTGTACTAGGAGGGGAGATTTTTTTAGGGGATGGGGATTTGTGCAGGTATGTTTGATGGGGGGGGGTTTGTGCTGAGTGGGGGGATTTGTAGTGGGGGGGATGTGTATTCGGATGGGGAAATCTGAGGGGTACAGGGTTAGTGCTTGGAGAAGTGATTTTATTTTAGGGGGGGTTTGTGCTGTGGGGATTCGAGGAGATTTGGGCTGGGATGGGGTTCGGAGTGGTCAAAGTTTGGTGCTGGTAGGGGGATTTCAGCAGGGGGCAGATTTGTCCTGGAAGGGGAATTTATGCTTAGAGTGTAAGAATGCAGATTAGTGCCCAATTGTTTTTGGGGAGGGGATTTTTGCTGACACATAATGCTCATACATCTTAGAGGGGGGGGGGGGGGGGGGGTTGGTTTGTTCACCCTGGGCTCAATGCTTTCGTCCTGGGCTTTGAATGCTGTGCCAGAATATAGAAAGAGAGCTACCACTTTGTCTGAGCTTACCTTACGATCTTTATAAAAAATTGTCAGGAACTGCATAGCAGCCAACAAGTGAACATCACAATCTCCTCTCCACCAATCCCAGAAAGCCTTGCATTCAGTGTGGAGGATACAAGACTTTTTCTGAATGGAGAAAGTGTACAATGAGCGAACTGCTATAACCAGTATACTACCACCAGAACTAGGACTCGGCACTGAACATTCAGCCCTTACAACGTTGTGGGGGCCAAATGAAGGTAACAGTCTTACCGAACAGAACAGCAGCCTCACATGGGACAGGCATCAATAGGCTTCATTTATTTTTACTCAGCAAATGGCCTCCGATAGCCTTTTTTCCCCAGAGTTCAGCTTTCAAAAGTTCAAGATTAATACTTGCAAGTTGTGATCTCTGAGTGTTACACCATAATTGTCATTGTCTCTAGAAAAGGCATCCTGCAGAAGTAAAGATTAGTGCTGCATTAACCCATGCATGTTGAGCGTGCGTTATTGTGCATTTTATGTGCATTGCGTCAAGGAGCCCAACTATATTAAAATTATATTGAATTTGCCTAACGCACCTAAGATGCTGCATGCCAAGCTGTAACTAATGCAATGCACTGCAACACACAGATCATCTGTGCACTGGGGTGCCTTACAACGCCTATGCCCCGCAGTACACCTGTTGCTGTGGGTTTGCAGTAACACTCAAGAACAAATGCGTTTTGCAGTGCATTAAAGAATATGATATAGTGTATGTAAGGGCGCTCCAAGCTTCAAGACAAAGCAGAGGGAGTCCATATTAAAAGTCTATATTTAGGAGTCTTCCACACTTAGGGCTGCACTCACGGAGAGCAGGGACGTTTTTAAGGCAGGGCAAAAGGGGCAGATGCCCTGGGCCCTGTCATTGTTTGTGGGGCCCAAAGCAGCTGCCTCATACTTGCCAACTATCCTGGTTTAAATTCCCTCGTCCCTTGAGGTTTTAGTCCTGTGCTGAGTCCCAATATCTCAGTGTGAAGTGCTGCTACAAATGCTGCCCAGCTCTGCCCTATTGTTGTGTACAGATGACTCACCTGCAGAACCTGTGTTTACATGTAAATAGCAGAGACTGGCGGCATTGATATGTAAATAGCAGAGGCCAGTGGCATTGATATGTATATCATGCCCCCTAAGGTCATATCCACAGTAATCTAACAAACAATAAACAAGCAGAAATCATATGCTGTAACCTCTAGCAACTAATCAGTAAGCTGTAATGTGTGCTGTAACCTCTAGCAACCAGTCAGTGAGCGGTAATGATACACTGTAACCTCTGGCAACCAATCCCAAAATCTGCCTGATCTGATTCAGTAAACTGATTTTGAGTCTAGCTGCTAATTATTGTATATCTCAGAGAAGGTGGAGAGCAAAACTGCGCGAGGGGGGGGGGGGCCCAAGAGAAGTTTTGCCCAGGGTCCAATCAATATTAAAGATGACCCTGACGGAGAGAAACGATCTCCAGATAGAAAACAAGAAAACAAAAGAAAGGCGCCTCTGAGTGTAGAATTCAAACTGTTTAATTGCCCCAAAAGTGTTAAAAACACTTACAGAGTATGTAGATTGACAAGGCATATTATTAGTATCCGTGTAGGTGAAACCCAACATTTCATATTACTGATACAATGGGTAAAATAATAATTTGATCCCCTGCAGATTTTGCAAATTTGCTCACTTACAAAGAAATGAAGGTATATAATTTTTATCATAGGTATATTTTAACCACTTCAATACCAGGCACTTAGACATCTTCCCGCCGAAGCCAATTTTGAGCTTTCAGCACTGTCGCACTTTGAATGACAATTGCGCGGTCATGCTACACTGTACCCAAACAGAATTTTTTTTATCATTTTGTTCCCAGAAATAGAGCTTTCTTTTGGTGGTATTTGATCACCTCTGCAATTTTAATTTTTTGCGCAACAAATAGAAAAAGACGGAAAATTTTGAAAAAAAAAACAAGTTTTTCTTTGTTTCTGTTAATTTTTTTGTAAATAAGTATGTTTTCTTCTTCAATGATGGGCACTGATAAGGTGGCACTGACAGGCACTGATAAGGCGGCACCAATGAGGTGGTACTGATGAGATGGCACTGATGGGCACTGATAGACGGCACTGATGGGGACTGATAGGTGGCACTGGTATGCAGCACTGATGGGCACTCATAGGTGGCACTGATGGGCACTCATAGGTGGCACTGATGGGCAATCATAGGCAGCACTGATGGGTACTTATGGGTGGCACTGATTGGTACTTATGGGTGGCACTGATGGGTACTTATGGGTGGCATGGATGGGCACTGATGGGCACTGATAGGTGGGGACGGATGGGCACTGATAGGTGGCACTGCTGGACACTGATGGTTGGCACTGATGCCACTGATGGGTGGCACTACTGGGCATCACTTATTTTTTTTTGGTACATGATGGTGCCAGTCAGTGCCCATTTGTGGGCACTGACTGGCACAGATTGGGCATCATTTGCACATGTGGATGGCCATGGGGTACATACCTGGCCATCCACATGTTGCCCACTTCCCTGGTGGTCCTACTGGAGTCCCTGGTGGTCCAGTGTGGGCATCTGAAATGGGGGCTGCGCTGATAAACAATCAGCACAGACCCCCCCCCTGTCAAGAGACCCGCAGATCGGCTCTCCTCTACTCGTGTCTGTCAGACGCGAGTGAGGAAAAGCGGATCAATGGCTTTTCCTGTTGACATTGTGATCAGCCGTGATTGGACACGGCTGATCACGTGGTAAAAAGGCCTCCGCTGGAGGCTCTTTACTGAGATCAGTGTAGCGGTGTGTCAGACTGACACACCGCTCCACCGATCGCCGTGATGCGCACCCCCACGGGCATGCGGCGGCATGTTATCCTGAAGGACGTCATATGACGCCCAGTCAGGATAACAGAACCACTGCCCGGCTGCCATTCACTATAGGCCGGGCGGGAAGTGGTTAAATGAAAAAAAAAAACTGAATATCAACCACAAATCCAGAAAAAAAACACATGATACAAATGTTATAAATTGAGTTGCAGTTCAGTGAGTAAAATAAGCATTTCATCCCCAAGCAACACATGATTCGGAGAAAATGTTTGGAGGAAGAAAAATGCTGACTATGATCCTAAGAACATCATCCCTACAGTCAAGCATGGAGGTGAAAACATGATGCTTTTTTCTTCCTCCAAACACGGCGAGTCAGGTTGATGCCAACAAGCTCAATTTTGGTCTCATCTGACCACAGCACTTTCTCCCAATCCTTCTCTGAATTATTTAGATGTTCATTGTCAAACTTCGGACAGGCCTGTACATGTGTCTTTTTGAGGAGGGGGACCTTGCGGGCGCTACAGGATTTCAATCCATGGTGGCATATTGTGTTACCAATGGTTTGTTTAGTGACTGTGGTCCCAACTGCATGAGATCGTTCACAAGCTCCTCCTGTGTAGTTTTGGGCTGATCCCTCACCTTTTTTATGATCATGCTTACCCCATGAGGTAAAATCTTGCATGGAGCTCCAAACTGAGGGTTATTGATGGTTATTTTGTATTTTTCCATTTGCGAATAATCTCTCCAACAGTTGCTTCCTTCTCACCAAGCTTCTTGCTGATGGTCTTGTAGCCCATTCCAGCCTTGTGCAGGTCTACAATCTTGTCATTGACCTCCTTTGACAGCTCTTTGGTCTTGCCCATGATGGTGGGTTTGGATGGAAGAAAGAGATTCTGTGGACAGGTGTCTTTTATACACATAATGAGTTGTCCTTAGGAGCACCTTCTTAAATTGACTGGACTAATCCGTGTACCACATGAGCACATACTGTAGCCAGTCTGTGGGAGCCAGAATTATTGTTGGTTGGTAGGGCATCAAATACTTATTTTACTCACCGAACTGCAACTCAATTTATAACATTTTTATCATGTGTTTTTTTTCTCGATTTTTGGTTGATATTCTGTCTCTATCATTTCGAATACACCTATGATAAAAATGATAGACCCTTTGTTTCTTTGTAAGTGGGCAAACTTACAAAATCTGAAGGGGGGTCAAATAATTGTTTTCCCCACTGATCTGCGCCTGCCGTATCATGTACTTGTATGAGAAAGTATCCCGTTCTCTTTGTATTGCTTCCTTTATGTAAAATCCCTGGTGTTCCTGACAATCCCTCTGCTTTCCTAATAAAAACCAACCACGCAGCAGGAGAGCACACTGTGGTCAGTTCTATAGCTGTGCTGCATGCTTGGTCCAGGTCAGCAAAGAATGAAAGCTATAGGCAGCCAGGCAGCTAGCATTTTTTTTTAAGCAGATCAGCAAAGGCAGCTCATGGTGCTCCTCCAGCACAGGTCTCTTTAGAGTGTAAGTTTTGAGTTTGTCTTGCTGCCTGCATTCCTAGTTACTACATTAAATGCTGTAATTAGGAAGAAACACGCAACTGCAAAGCACCTTCAGTGCAGGTACTCCATCTACGGAGGAACCTTCAGATCAAATTCTATAAGGCTCTATTTACACCTATGCGCAAATGTGACGGAGTGTGTGCACGTTTTTGCACGTCTCTGTGTGTCACATTTAGGGCAGCCCTCTGATTTCAATAGGCTGGCCTATTGGTGAAAAATACACTAACAAAGTGCATGACCCGTTTGAAAAATCGTACCACACCATAACATGTGGTTACCATACATTTTGGCATGTAAATGTGCACACATTGCTAGATGCATGGGGGTGCCATGAAGAATGAATGGCACCACCATACATCTGCAAAAGGGCTGCACGTTTTTGTGTGTTGCAGGATTTTGTGTGCATTCCCATAATGGGTAATTGTGAAATGAGCCTAATGCCGCGTACACACGACCGGACTTTCCCTCAGAAATGGTCAGACGGAATCATTCCGTCAGATATTCCGAATGTGTGTGGGCTTCATTGGACTTTTTTCTTCAAAAATTCAGACAGACCTAGAAATAGAACATGCTTTAAATCTTTCCGACAGAGTCAATTTCTATTGGGAAAACCGTTCGTCTGTATGCTGGTCCGACGGACCAAATACGACGTAAGGGCAGCTATTGGCTACTGGCTATTGAACTTCCTTTTCTAGTCCCGTCATACGTCATCGCGTTCGAAACGAACGGACTTTGCTGTGATCGTGTGTGGGCAAGTCCATTTGGTCGGAACTCCGTCGGGACGACCGTCTGAGTTTATTCTGATGGAAAGTCGTGTGTACGCAGCATTATTGTCCTAGTGCTGGTTGTCCTGTAGAAGTAGCAGGAGGTAGACAGTGGGGTTGATTTACTATAGTTTAATCCACTGTGCACTACAAGTGAACTTGGAAGTGCAGTCGCTGTAGATCTGAGGGGAAGATCTGAAATGAGGGGAAGTTCTGCCAATGATCTATGATCCAATCATGTGAAACCTCAAATCTACAGCAACTGCACTTCCAATTGCACAGTGGATTTGCCTATAATAAATAAACCCCAAAGTTTTATAATATTGCTCAGGTCTTGACCAGTGTAGATAAGATGTCCAACCTTCATAAGACTTCCACCATTATCATACTCCAAAACCCGCCCCACTTATCATAACTTACTTATTAACGAGACCACACTTGATCTGGAGTATAACTGGCCATAGCAGCCTTTTTATTCACAAATATTCAAAATATATAAACATTTTAACCATAACAGAAAATTTCAGAATATCAGTTGCCCCCCTGGTGGTCTTTGACGCCTCTTCCCAACATAACTCAGTTCCACTTCCACACTGCAGGCTTTTGTGTATTAAGCCTCCGGCCATGTCACACCAGCTCGGAGACAAACCCATTCCTGCAGTGCTACCATTACCATCATCCAGTTAACCGTGTTAACTAAATACACTGTGGGCTCATACCACCAATTGGTCCCCCACACTTCCATCTCATAGGTTACTTGCCACCATCAAAGACCACCAACGCCATCTCCTTGCTGCCATGACATGTCCATTTTCACCAGAAATTAGGAAAAATTAAAACACAAAACACAAGGAGGGTGGGTGGGAAACTGTTCCTCTGACACAATCCCCTGCAGTGTTGCCCGGGTCACCCCCCTGCTCCTTAAATAAACTAAACTCCACCTATTCCCATTTCTCATCCAATCATTAATCCCCCACCTTTTCACTATTTTTATTAACCCCATGCTGTTCCCTTATCACCTTTGCTAGTCCTTTTCATTCCCTCGCTCCAGGCCTCTCTGTCTTTTCTTTCAGGCATAATGTTACAATATAACCACATAAAAATGTTACAACATATATCCATAGAAATAAATGTTACACTGTATCCATAGACATACATGTTTATTAGAGTGCCCTCTAGTGGACACTGTGCGCAGTTCTCTTGATTCTCTCTGCTATCTCTGTCATCTTCTCTTGCCATTTCCATCAGCAGACATCAATGTCATTTCCCTGTCACCAATTATAACTTGCTCACGCTTCACGTGTCAGCAGCAGAAGAAAAGGTTGTCAAAAATGCTCACTCAAGAAAGCCAACAAGAGGAATGAGCTAATGGGATTAGAAAGATATCACTGAATATTGACACATAGTGGCTGCATAGGCTGAGGTGCTGCATGGTGCAATGCTGCCAGGACTCAGATACTGTACATGGTAACCACTGAGACACTTACTACTACTAACTACCCTATATACTGAGCTACTCACTGCTCTTTATACTGGGCTGCTCTAACCAATGTGCTAGGCACTCCTGTATATACTGAGCTGTTCACTACTTCATGTATTGGGCCACAGTGACTACTGAGCTACTCACTACCCTATAAACTGGGCTACTGTGACCACTGTGCTATTTAGTACTGTACATAATGAGCTGCTGTGTGCCCACTGAGTTACTCACTACTCCCTAATATATATTAAGCTACCATGATAATGAGCTACTTACCACCCTATGTATTGAACTACTATGACCACTGAGCCACTCACTCCCTTATTTACTGGGCTTCTGTAAACCATGAGCTACTCAGCACTCTTTACACTGAGCTGCTCTGACCACTGAGCTATTCACTACTTTTTAAACTGGGCTACTGTGACTAATTAGCTCCTCACTATCCTGTATACTGGACTTCTCTAACTACTGAGTTACTCACTATCCTATAAACTGGACTGTGGTGACCACTGAGCAACTCACCCATTACCCTATACTGTATTCCAGTGTGCTGTGACCACTGAGCTACTAACTACCCTATATACTGTGCTTCAGTGCCCACTGAGCTACTTACTACCCTATATTCCTGGTTGCTGTGACTGATGAGCAACTCACTTACTATCTTTTATACTGGGCTGCTGTGACAACTGAGCTACTTATTACCCTTTATACAGGACTGTGGTGACCAGGGATGAGCCCGCAGTTTGACTCAAACGTAAGTTCGACTCGAACATCGGGTGTTCGTTTGTTCTAAAACTAACCGAACATATGGGGTGTTCGCAGAAAATTTGAGCGATGCAATGCTGTATTATGATTGGCCAAAGCATGCACCTGACCTGCATGCTTTGGCCAGTCACAGCGCACTCTGCTGAGAGAGCCATAATTGGCCAAATTCAGAGTGCCTTTGGCCAATCATGGCTCAGGGCGGCGCCCCACGTGCAAGTCCACGCCCCGCACTATATAAGGCTGCTTACAGAGCGGCTGTGTGTAGTGTTGTTGGCGTGGACAGAGAGATAGCTTGAGTTACATTAAGCAGGCAGGTTATTCAGTTAGTGCCAGTGTATTTGAGATATATATATATATATATATATATATATAACTGTCAGTCTAGTATATATATATATATATATAGATATATATATATAGATATATATATATATATATATACTCTGCATCTAGCATAGACTATATATTCAGTGTTTACTCTATATTCAGTCAGTGCAGGCAGTGTATTTTATATATATATATATATATATATATATATATATATATATATATATATATATATATATATATTTGTATATATATATATATATAGACAGTCTAGTATATATATATATTATATATATATATATATATATATATATATATATATATATATATATATATATACTCTGCATCCAGTATAGCCTATATCTACAGTGCATTCGGTGGTGTACAGTTTCTAATACACTTCAGGCGGTGTACACTGTATCTAATACAGTGTGTACAGTTTCTACTACACTTCTAGTGGTGTACACAGTATACAATACAGTCCAGTACAATACAGTGCAGTGTACAGTGTACACAGCCGGTGCTCCCAACACGAGTATCTGTGAGGGGTTACAGTGTTGTGGCACCACCACCACCCAAGGCCCAATTTGTCTGCCCCTGTTTAACAGGGGCATGTAATTACAATATTTCACAGCAGGGCCCGTTCCAGCACCCACTGAGAGTAACTGTGAGGGCTTACAGTGTTTTGGTACCACTAACACCTAAGGCCCAATTTTCTGCAGAGTATATAGGGCAGGCTGTATAGCATATATACTGCTGTTCAGAGTATGTAGTGCCTGGGGGCCCCCCATGCCATTTTTAAAAAAAATGTTGGTGCAGGGTTCCCCTTAATATCCATACCAGACCTGAAGGGCCTGGTATGGATTTTGGGGAGGACATCCACGCGATTTCTTTTGTATTTTTGGTATTTTCATCTATATTGCTGGGATCCGACAAAACATTACAACCGCAAGCAGTTTTAAATTACATTTTTCTGTTAGAAATTTTATTTTGCTGTGGCACTGTTATAAAAATGGGAAAGATGTGCTACTTTACAGACAGACTAAGGACACCGCCCAGGCATGATATTTAAAGAAATATTTCATTTTTATTGTTTCACTTTAAGCATTATTAAAATCACTGCTCCCGTAAAAACGGACGTTTTAAAAACTTTTTTTTCACATTGATACATGTCCCATGGGGCAGGACCCGGGTCCCCATACACTTTTTATGACAATAACTTGCATATAAGCCTTTAAAATTAGCACTTTTGATTTTTCACGTTCGTGTCCCATAGACTTTAACGGTGTTCGTGTGTTTGAACAGGAAGGAATTTTTTTCCCCTGCTGGAGCAAATTGGATAACGCTTTGCTGGAGTTTTTTGCCTTCCACTGGATCACCTCTGGGTATAGGATTGTGTATATGGGATTGTAAAAACATTTTTTGTTTTGTTTTCCCCTTTTTATTAGTTGAACCGGGTGGACTTTGTGTCTTTTTTCAACCAGACTAACTATGTGTAACTAACTGTGACCACTGAGCTACTCACTCACTATCCTATATAATGGGCTGCTGTGACCACTGAGCTATGCACTACCCTATATACTTGGCTGCTGTCACCACTGAGCTACTCACTACCTTATAGACTGGACTGTTTTGACCACTAAGCTACTCACTACCCTATATACTAGGCTGTTGTAATCACTGAGCTACTCACTACCTTATAGACTGGATTGTTTTGACCACTGAGCTACTCCCTACCCTATATACTAGGCTGTTGTAATCACTGAGCTGCTCACTACCTTATGCTGGACTACTTTGACCACTGAGCTACTCACTACCTTATATATTGGGCTCCTGTGATCACTGAGCTACCTACTCATTACACTATATACTGGGCTGCTGTGATTACTTAGCTACTTATTACCCTATATATTGGTGTGTTGTTACCACTGAGCTACTCACTACCCTATATACTGGGCTGCTGAGACCACTGAGCTACTCATTACTCTATATACTTGGTTGCTGTACCCACCAAGCTTTCTCACTACCCTATATACTGGGCTGCTGTGACTATTGAGCTATTCTATAATGTATAAATAATTACTCACTAACTTATCTGTTAACTGTTGCTGTGAATTGTCATTTAATATCCTATCTACTGCATGTCTGTTATGGTCACTAAACTACGGATTACCCTATAAACTGTACTGTTGATATACCCACTTATCCACTCACCATTACTTTGTCCTCTACATAGCTGCAGTAACCACAGGGGCACTTTCCCCATCAACCATACTGCTGCAGCTTTGACTGCTGCGCAACTCACTATGCCTTCGAGTGCCAGCTGTCACCACCAAAGTGGCCACTATATAAGCCAGAGCACGGCCGGGGTGAACACCAAACTACTTTGCTACCTTTTCGCTTAACTGATGATACCGTTATACAATGACTACTACTACAGAGGCCACTGAGACACTGTCCTCTGCACTGCACAGAGTGGTAACAACACATGGACCACATAGATTGCTGTTTATGTATATGTTTGTTAGTCTAGCACCAATCTGTACAATGTATCATGTATCTCTTTATCCATCCATCAATCTTTCCATCCAATCTATCAGTTTTCTATATACACATTCCTCCAGATGAAGCCACGTGGGAGGTGGGCGAAACTAATAGAGGTGGTGCCTGGTGGTGGACTTTGATCGCAACTGAGTGAGACTGTTCTGACTTTATTATCAATGCTTTTAATCTTTTAAATAAATGTTTATTGCTAGCTGGGGTAGAGAGGTTTTATTTCTAATTGCTCGGATACTGTACTATAGGAGGCACTTTTTTTGTTTTTTCCATGTATTTCTGTATCTACCGGTCATAAATGTGGATTAAGGTTTGAAGCAGCACAGTGGATGGAATTTATACCAGTCATAGATCGTTTTTCTATTCCTTGAGCCAGCAAAGATCTCTGAGGATCCCTTGGAGGGAGTGTTTGCACAAAGTGCAAGGTGTGTTTGAACCCTTGCAGGGTCGTGTAAAGGAGGTGAGCGAGCATTGCATGTGGTGGTGGGAGCACTCTGGATATGGAGGTTCTTTTAAGAAACATCACATACGTTTTTTTTTACATCAGTTGAAGAAGTTTTCACTTTTATTGTTTGGACTTTTTATTATATGCAATTATTACACACATATTGCACAGTCAGCTGTTGTTTTGTATATATTTATATAGTCTATAACATTGCAGCGTTGCCACACTTTTATTTCTTAATCTGTACAATGTATCATTTATCTCTTTATCCATCCATCGATCTATCCATCTATCAGTTATCTATATACTATTTTAGAAATCTGGGGTGGGATGGCATTTATAAATGTTATTTAGGTTCTCATTGGCATCATCCTAATCCAAGAATATACATATAATAGAGCCACAAAACAGGACTTTAAGTATGCCTTTGAGAAAATATACAAAAATCTTTATTAAGTTACACATTAAAAAGACATATAAACGTCATTATATATATATATATATATATATATATATATATATACACAATACAGTATCGAGTACAGACATAGAGCTGATATATAGCTTAAATTCAGTTGATCAATGATTTTGCAGAATATTTGTCTACGTGTTTCACGGGAGCTCCTGCTTCTTCAGGACCACAGAAATCATGTGCAATATATAGCTCTAACTGTAAGGGTAGATGATGGAAACCACCGATAGTGTTAAGCCCCATGGGAAGCACCCAAAATCCCTATGGGCGGGTTGATGGATTCAACAATGTGGGTAAGGTAATGTATTGAGTCTCCATTATTAATATACGTAGATGAAACAGTGGGAGACAGAAGCCAGAGAACCCCACATATGAATGGTACATTCAGGTAGTCCTCAGCTTCCATCAAACATCCCTACTCAGGGAGGTCAGTCAAAGGAGCCTCTGCTTAGAATGTGTAAGGTAGTGTCCCATGGGCCGGTAGGCACATTCCCACTTGGAGATCTTTCTTTTGCTTAATCTCTTATATATGGCTTACACTAGCCATGGTTTCCATCGTCTACCCTTGCAGTTAGAGCTATATATTGCTCATGATTTCTGTGGTCCTGAAGAAGGGGGGGCTCCTGTGAAACGTGTAGACCAATATACTGCAAAATCATTGATAAACTGAATTTAAGCTACATATCAGCTTTATGTCTGTACTTAATACTGTATGGTATATATACAGTGATGTTAAATAGTTAGGTTGAAAAAAGACACAAGTCCATCCAGTTCAACCATAAAAAAAAAAAAAAAAACATTGTACAATCCAATATACCCAATTCTATACCCACAGTTGATCCAGAGGAAGGCAAAAAAAAAACAGCAGAGCATGATCCAATTTGCTAAAGCAGGGATAAAAATTCCTTCCTGATCCCCCAAGAGGCAATCAGATTTTCCCTGGATCAACTTTTCCTATAAATGTTAGTACCCAGTTATATTATGTACATTTAAGAAAGTATCCAGGCCTTTCTTAAAGCAATCTCTTGAGCTGGCCAGAACCACCTCTGGAGGGAGTCTATTGCACATTTTCACAGCTCTTACTGTGAAGAAACCTTTCCGTATTTGGAGATGAAATCTCTTTTCCTCTAGACTTCAAGAGTGCCCCCTTGTCCTCTGTGTTGACTGTAAAGTGAATAACTCAACACCAATTTCACTATATGGACTCCTTATATATTTGAACATGTTGATCATATCCCCCCTTATTCTCCTCTTCTCAAGAGTGAATACATTCAGTTCCTCTAATCTTTCCTCATAGCTGAGCTCCTTCATGCCTCTTATCAGTTTGGTTGCCCTTCTCTGCACTTTCTCCAGTTCCCCGATTATCCTTTTTGAGAACTGGTGCCCAAAACTAAACTGCATATTCCAGATGAGGTCTTACTAATGATTTGAACAGGGGAAAAATGATCTCTCTCTCTCTGGAGTCCATACCTCTCTTAATACAAGAAAGAACTTTGCTTGCTTTGGAAACCGCAGCTTGGCATTGCATGCTATTATTGAGCTTCTGATCTACCAAAACCCCCAGATCCTTCTCCACTACGGATTCCCCCAGTTGTACTCCGCCTAGTATATATGATGCATGCATATTCTTAGCCCCCAAGTGCATAACTTTACATTTATCAACATTAAACCCCATCTGCCACATAGTTGCCCAATTAGACAGAGCATTGATGTCAGCTTGTAAATTGGAGACATCCTGTAAGGACGTTATTCCACTGCATAGCTTGGTGTCATCTGCAAAGACAGAAATGTTACTTTTGATCCCAGACCAAATATCATTTTTAAAGATATTAAAAAGTAAGGGTCCCAGCACTGAACCTTGGGGTACACCACTCATAACCTTAGACCATTCAGAGTAGGAATCTTTAACCACTACTCTCTGAATTCTGTCATTTAGCCAGTTTTCTATACATTTACAAACTGATATTTCCAAGCCTGTAGACTTTACCTTACACATGAGCCCTGTGTGGGGAACTGTATCGAACGTTTTTGCAAAATCTAAGTATACCACGTCCACAGCCACGCCTCTGTCCAAGGTTTTACTTACTTCTTCATAAAAAGAAATCTGACAACTGTCTGACAATTGTCTGATAACTTCTGTCTTTCATGAACCCATGCTCTCTGTTGCTTAAAATGTTTTTTTCCAGCAATACTCGTCTATGTGGTCTTTTATTAATCTCTCCAGTATCTTCCCAACTGTAGAAGTTAAACTAACAGGTCTATAGTTACTTGGTAAAGACTTTGTTCCCTTTTTAAATATAGGCACCACGTTCGCCCTGCGCCAATCCAGTGGTACTATTCCCATCATTAATGAGTCCCTAAAAATTAGATACAATGGCTTTGAAATGACAGAGCTCAATTCTTTTAGGATCCGTGGGTGGATGCCATCTGGTCCAGGTGCTTTATCCACCTTTATTCTGTCTAAATATTTCACTTTTGAGCCATTGTGGATCAATGTTTATATGTCTTTTTAATGTGTAACTTAATAAAGATTTTGTAAAAAAAAATTTATACAAATTTGATGTGGTCTGAGTACTCAAAGGCATATTTAAAGTCCCATTTTGTGGCTCTACTATTCGTATATCCATCTGTTATATACTTATCCCTCCATGCATCCATCCTTCCATCCATTCATCCATCCAATCCATCAGTTATCTATTTATCCATCCATCCAATCCATTGTCCATCCATCCATCCATTATCCATTTAATCTACAAAGCACAAAATGAATCCCTTCACAGGTCATTAATAAATTTGAATGAATAAATATTGACAAAACAAATGAATGTTATATTTCCTACTTTTCTAATAAATATATTTTATTCCATGTAATCAAGCAGAAATAAATCGATAAAACACACCCAGACAGACAGTTTTCTTTTACTATTTATTGTTCAATGTTTAAATTTGTCAGCAAAGTGCTTGAAATAGTCTCTATAATAACGCCCTATCATCATACATTAAATATATAAAATTAAACCTCATGAACATAATAACTTATATACACCAATATGTAGAATAATCAAGTACAATAAAACTGTAGCAGACCTCATTAATGTGACTTTAAACCCCCCTCGCCGCCAGGGGCAGCCAAACCACCACCCCGCCCCCCAGGCCGGAGACAGCTCATTATTTACATTGTTTAATTACAATTTATTCATGGATAAATCATACAATACAATTGTGTATATCGTGAAATCACGAAAAGAAGATCCATTGTTTGTTCCAACAATGTATATTAAGTCACAGGTTCTAAATTCCTATTCACCCTGAGAGGAAAAAGGACACAGATTTTTCTTTTTATTTATTTCTGGTTTTCTATGAAAAAGATCCCCGAACTGTAAGGAAAGTATTAATTACATATCTGTTGATTGCAGTGGTGAATCCCATTCAGTTAAATAGGAGGTGAATAAGTAATGCAATGAAAAGACCTTCATTTAATGTCTTAATAAGTTCCAAATAATGTACAGATATGGTGGCTATCAAAACCTTCTGAATTTGTATGAATCAAGTGCTTTTGAGTCAATGACTTCATCATTGTTTGCGTCAAAAAAAATAAAATAAAATTAGAACCCATTGAGAAACAAAATATCAATTTAGGATTTTCTGTACAATTTCTAGGCAACATCTAAGCTCTCCCCATAATAAAAATTTAGTTCATGCGTTAAAAGTAGATGGGCAAGAATTAAAGTGCTCCCAATTTGATTTTGAATTAGATTTTTTTGTGAGAGTGGCTTCAGAAATTTACAGTTATTTCATCAGAAAGTCAATGCACAGATGAAAAAAAGATATATTTGAGGCCAAGAACCTTCATGGTTACATCATGGGCTTTTATCTAGCTAGGATCTCAGGGCTTCTTGTGACATCATAGCAGGTTAGGTACATTCAGGATGCATGGCTGCTCTAGGGTTGGTCCTAGTCACTACTGAGCATCTGCACCATGATGGAACTCTTTCAGGTTTAAAGAGGTGTGCACTATTCCTAGGAGGAGGGACTTTGCCCTCATGGGCGTTTGCACCCTTGTGAAAGTTTTTCAGCTCTGTACAGTAATCACACAGAATACAGTCAGTTAGGGTCCTTTTATAAGTGAGGGGCATAAAAGGCTGGAGCCCCATAAGACTGCGAGCTCAAAACAAATGGCGAGAGGACTGTCGGCCCTGAAAGGAAGGGTATTTGAGCTGTACACATGAGCCCACTGGGTGCATGGGTTGGATAGCCAGGGTGTCCATGTAAGCTTAATGGATTGCCCATTGGGGGGGAATGACTAAGAGGACTCAGTCCTCCACCCATACCTCCAGACCCTCCCCCATGGTTGGAGCCTCCTGTAGGGGCACTGGTGTCGGCTCCAGGGTTTTGCTTCTTCCACTTTGTGCGTCGGTTCTGAAACCAGATTTTCACTTGGGTCTCAGTCAGGCTTAGCGACAAGGCAAGGTTTAGTCTCTCACATACTGATAAGTACCTGGTGGACTTAAACTTGTTCTCTAGGGCCACCAACTGTTCATAGGTGAAAGCGGTGCGAGCTCTGCGGGGCTTACCAGACTTGGCGTCTGAACCTGTTCGTTTTCTTTTGGGCTTGCCATGCTGAGCCTGCTGTTGGTTCTGCAGGTCTTGGTTTTTGCCAGTCTCTTGTGAATTCGGAGATTTATTTTGACCCACAAGGCGTTCCTCTGTCTGTGGGGCCCCTACGCCCGGATCCCTGTCCATAGTTCCGGAAGCGGTAGAATTGCTGCTCTCTTCGCTGCAAAGTTCTTCATCTTCCTCATCCTCCTCCTCTTCCTCTAGGTCACTGCCAGGGCTGGGGCTGAAATCCTGGTTTTGACATTCCTCCCCAGCTTGCTGGTACAGATCTGCATCTTCTGAAATAGAAAGAATTGGGATTAGAATCAGACGCCACCTGCAGGCCATCAAAGAAAACTTATCTCACTTTAAAGTTGTAAAAAAAAGGCAAAAATATTTTTTACTTTCATGAATTATCTACATTAAGGTAAAAAGCCTTCATGTGTCTATGCCACTCCCCCACCCCTTAAATACTTACCTGAGACCAGTGTCGGGACAAGGTCATTTAGAACCCAGGGCAAACATACCAAACTGTGCCCCCTCCCCAATATGTATGAGCATTATGTGTCAGAAAAAATCCCCTCCCCCCCAAAATAATTAAACACTAATCTGCAGGCTTAACCTCTTAGCATAAATTCCCCCTCCTCCAAGGACAAATCCACCCCCTCCTGAAATCCCCCCTCCCAGCACAAATCCCCTATCTCCTCGAATCCCCACAACACAAAGCCCCTAAAAAAAATCACTTCTCCTATCACAAATACTCTACCCCTCAAATCTCCCCTCCGAATACGCACCTCCTCCCCCCACTCCAAATCCCCACACCCAGCACAAATCCCCCCTCCAATCCTACCTAATTGCACAAATCCCTCTTAACCTAAAAAAATATCCCCTCCTAGCCCAAATCCCCTCCCCCCTCTACCATATCACCTCTTCTAGCCCAACCCCTCCTATAAAAAAAAAATTTCTCCTAGCACAAATACTCTACCCCTCAAACTTCCCCTCCGAATACACATCCTTCCCACCCACCCAGCACCAACCCAGCACCAACCCAGCACCAACCCCGCCCCACCCCCCCCAAACAAACCTAATCGCACAAATCCCCCCCCCCCCCCCCCTAAACAAACCTAATATCACCTCTTCTAGCACAACCCCCCCAAAATCCTCCCTCCTAACACAAATCCTCTTCCCACAAAAGCACCCCCCCCCATCAGATTTCCCCTCCTAGAACAATTCTTACCCCCTGCTGCCTTACAATTCCCCCTCAGACCCCCCACCTTACATGATACCACACTGCCCACCCCTTGTCCCGGCCTGGCTCAGGAGCGGGTCTGCACTCTGCCCCTATAGCAAGAAGTTTACTATGGGGGAAGACACAGAATGGTAGTCACATTTTCTAGCAAGTTCAGAGGCACATTTGCAAGTGAATCCAAAAAAACACTGCAAGTCAGCATTTAAAATACTTGATTTTTCTGTACTGTTACCGGCGAGGGGTCTCTTTAAAGGGAACATTTAAGAGCCTCTTTACAGAGAGCTTCAATGTTTTTGCATATTTTTTTTTTTATATCATTTATATTCCATATACAAAACTGAATTTTGTTTTCCCGCGATATCACAAAGTTTTCCACATGGTGCTATTATCACAACAAATGATGCTCATTTATTAACCATTTCATTACCAAATTCAATTTAGATTCACAGAACGGCATCAGTTTAACCCTTAATAAAGTCTTATACTGTAAGCTATCAATTTGAATGTCATTTTCTATGTCAAACAAGGCTTTCTATGAGGAGCGAAGATTATATAAATATCAGTTGGCTTTCATAGATATATAATTTAGCCAAAAATAGTGGTGAGTATATGTAGCAAATATAATTGTATGTTTCCAAAACTGTAGAGAATTGCATGAGTGTCAGAGATTTAACGGCTACTGCAAGCCACTTGTGTACTTTACACAAGAGGAATCGTTTTCTCCCATAGGTTTAGTAATCAGTAGCGATTGAATGCTAGTGATTATAGTAGTGTGATCGAGTCAATAAAATTCACCCGATAAGCTTTAATGTAAAGAAATCATAAACGTAGGCTATTCAGTGTGAACATATGATCAAAAATGTACCAGCAGACCTAGCTACATTGATAACTGCATGCCAAATGGCTAGTCGACAGATTCAAGCAGCTAAAGTTATATGCAGATCTTGACTTGCGTCTATCATCACCCACCAAGGCATTTCCATTGATCAGACAGGCTTCCCATCACCTTTAAAGGCCTATAGGGGAAGCTCAGAAGGGTGTGTGAAGGGCAGGGGTCAACCTTGGCTTTTACAGGAAAAAGTCAAGATTAGCATATAACCTTGGCTGTCTATATCATGCAACCCAAGGCTCTTTTTTGTCAACTGTTTAAACTGTCAAATGTGTGGCGGGTTTACAAGGAAGTGGTCTGTAAACCCCTGCTTATACTCAGTGAAGTGACTAGCCTTAGATGATACACAGGGATGAAACAAATCCTCCTACATAAGTTGTATCTGTTTATCTGCCACCCCTTTTCCCTCTACATCAGTTCAAAACACACAGATCAAAGGCTAATTCTCAGCAGTAGAAGGCAGGGGGCGGGGATCTGATGTCACACTGCACAGCTAGAGCACAGAGCTTCAGTGTAATCTGACACCTGAGTGGAGGGAATGGACACACCCCCTCTACACAGTCTTAAAGTTAAATATACACAGTGGAAGCTTTCAATCAGATGCTCTGTGCTGGAGGGGGGGGGGGGGCTTGTATCATCACCCGGGAATCTATTGTGTCGACTATTAGAAGTTACTAGAAGATAGCAGAAGGAGCAGGGATCAAAGGAAAATTACACCAGGTGCTTTGGATTGAGGCAAGTGTGCACACTGTAGAACGACATGCTTTGTTCAATTTTCATGTTACAACCACTTTAAACTAAGATTTTCACATTATTAATACTATTATTATTATACAGGATTTATATAGCGCCAACAGTTTGCACAGCGCTTTACAACATGAGGGCAGACAATACAGTTACAATACAATTCAATACAGGAGGAATCAGAGGGCCCTGCTTATTCATACTGTTGTATTATAAATGAATTCACTGTCATATAATAATAAAGAAATAAAATATAATAATAAATAAATAAAATAAAATATAATAATAAAGAAATAAAATAAAATGTAATTAAATTAAATTAAATAAAGTAACATAAAGTAAAACTAAATAAAATAAAATAAAATAAATATGAATAAATAAATGCAGCTACCACCAAAAAATATAAAAAAATAAAAAAAAAGAAACAATAGAATTTTTTGAGAAAAGAAGGAAGTACAACAGGATTAAAAAGGGTTCATTCTTTTTTGCATAATTATTCGATACATTTATGGGTATTTCTATTTGTGGAATGGATGTGTCCAGCTTTCTCTGCTCTGATGATGATCGGGCTTAATAATGAGGGGTTCTCTCCTTCTGCCTTTCAATGTACCATAGCAAGGATTTATAGTGATCCCTGTTCAGGGCCAGCCATCAATACACTCCTGGGCACACAGGTTAAAAACCAGAACAGATTTGAAATCAGGAGTGTAAATGTGTCCTCTTTAAGTAAAGAATATATTTGCATAATCCTTATACCAGGGTGCAGTGTTTTTTTCAGGAAGCTATGTACAGCACCCTTCTGGCCCCTCCCTAGGGTTGCCACCGTCCGGGTTTTGAATCATGTGTCCGGTTTTCAGTCCACCTGAAACCCGGACACATTATTTAGACTGGGCTGTGGCTCCCCAAGTAACCAAGATAGTCACACACAAATCTGTTGCTATCCAGGAGCTGCGGGCAGCTGTCTGGGAGCAGGTTCGGCATCACTGGGGGGGCAGGGTGATGATGTCAGCAAAAGCAATTCGGCCACACCCACATTTTGCTGCAGCATGCTACCGTATGTGCACTGCATTACTAAGTGTTCGGGTTCGGCTTAAAGAAAAGGTGGCAACCCTACCCCTCCCACCAGCCATGAGCCACCTGCATTACATAGAGAAGCACAGAGACCTAGTCACTGGGCCTAAAATAAAATATGTAATGGAAGCAGAAAGGTTTTATTTAAGAATCGCATTAGAATGTTGATGATGGGGGAAGGGATGGTACAAGGGAAGGCAAAATAAAAACAGATTAAGCTTCACCTTTAAATGATCAATAGGTGAAATGAACCATGATTCCGTTATAGAGTGCTCTCTGCACACCATTTTGTAGAGGATGTAGAAATATTTTCAGTAACCCTGTCACTAAAAGAGATTATGATCTAATATCCCTATTGCAGTCATACACATGCAAAAGGACTCAATTAACCTATCAGCGTGTTCTTGGATTGTGAAAGGAAAATAGCGCATAGAGGAAGCCAAGGCAAAAAAGGCATTTTACGTACACAATTCAATCTGTTTTCTTGTTATGTTTGGCCAGGCATTGGTTGTTGGATGATTTACAAAGATATTTGTTAACCTCTTTTTTTTTTTTTACTTTTTTTTGCATTTTTCTCTTGGCGTTTCACATTTTTTTCAAATTGCTAGAACAATCTTTCTCATATAAAATACCTTTATAGAGAAGCTATTTTCACCAAGTACTTCACCAACATGCATGGGTGCAAGTCTTACCCAATCAGTCCCACAATTAAAAATAATCTTTTACTGGGATGAGCGAATTATTCCCAAATAAAGCCAAATTTCCAGATTCTCCAGATTCACACTTCTCCGAATTTACAATTTAAGAATTATAATTTTCTCAATTCCTGAATTGCCCAAATCTCTGCACTTTAGTCCTATCGTCCTGTGCCAATTTTGCATTTACTGTTGCATGTATTTTATAAGATTGTATTTAATAAAATTATTTTTGTATTTTTTTTTTTATATATAAATTTGTCATAGTGGTGCCTTTCTGAAAGTCCCTTCCATAAACTTCCTCTCTGTATAGAATGAAAATGAATGAATGAAAATCTTTAATTTGAAAAAATTACCATTCTTCTGATTTTAACTAATAGAACCAATTAATTCATTTTTTTTTTTTTTTTTTTTTACGAATTTCAATTAAGATCTGTCTGATGTGTATGAATTAAGACAAGCCTGAATGAATATATTTAGGTAAATAAAAACAATAAAAAAAATTCAAATTTTCCAAATTCCAATAGATTTGATTATCCCTAATTTGAAATACTACTAATACTACTAATATACTATACTAATACTAAAATGGTAAACTGAATTTACTTTGACGAGCAGACCTACCCCTGCACCAGTCATAAACATCCCATTGCACTAGCTGTATCATTGCTGGAAAAACTCTTCTAGAATGTACAATGAACAAAGGTGCCAACTATGGGATTTATACTAAGAGCAAATAGACTTTGCACTTTGCAAGTGTAGTTGCTCCAGAGCTTAGTATCCGAAATGACGCTTCAGGCTCCATGCACACTGGGCTTAAAAAAAACTCCAGTTCCCTTGGCATAAAGAAAAATTTTTGTACACAAATTAGACGAGTTTAGGAGAGTTTTGCATTTTTTTTTTTTTCTGCAAGAAAGCTCCAATTGGGAACGCAAACCAGAAGGTTTTTTTTTTTTTTTTCTACCTCACTTTGCAAAAAATACCCAATCATATGCAAAGGAAAAAAAATAGCATTACTGCTTGCAAATGATTGGATGATGGAAGTCAGCAGAGCTTCCCCTCGTTTTACTAAGCTCTGGAGCAACTGCACTTTAAAGTAAAGTAAAGTGCACAGTCTATTTGCCTTTAACAAATCATCCTCCCTCCTTAGTAAATCAAGAGCCAATAATGACCGATGAAATGCCCTGCCTGTAATCTTTTTAACATTTTGGAATATATATTTAAATGTGATCAGTTCAATTACAATTGTTTTCTTATATATGTCAAATATATGTGTCCTGTATTGAATTATATCTATTTTATTTTTATTTTGTTTTAGTTTGTTACTTT